>JAIUJM010000199.1:0-14670 GCA_026262225.1 Inosperma sp. D86
GTGATCAAGATAAAGGCACTGTGGCTTCTTTGAGTAATGTCGCACAAGAAGAGCCTGAAATCCCTTCTTATTCTCAACGAGCCACAGAAGAGATGACCAGAGTCTATCCTGTTCCAGCGAGTAACGTTGTACAACAAGAGCCAGAAATCCCTTCTTATTCTCAACGAGCCGCAGAAGAGATGACCAGAGTCTATCCTGTTCCAGGGAGTAACGTCGTACAACAAGAGCCAGAAATCCCTTCCTACTCTCAACGAGAAACAGAAGAGGTCCCCAGAGCTTATGCTGTTCCGGGGAGCCAATTTACACCTCCGAGCGATCCTCTTCCTCAAAGAGACCCAGAACCAGAGCCGTCTAATCCTTGGACCCCCACTCTTGAACCTTTGGATCTACCCATGCCTGCGGAATACCCAAAGAACTTCCCACTTCCAGAACCACAGCCAGGGCCTATTGTTCATGTCAGCAGTCATATCCCACATCATCAATCCTTTCCACCTCAGCCCTCTCCCCGTGTTGTCCTTCCGGAACGTCCACGGATCCACTCTACTATTTCACAACCTGTCTACGTACCCCGTGTGAGCTTCAATCCAAATGTTGCGTATGGAGGACCGACAACAACCACTCCTCCCAGTCGCATAACGCCTCAAAAACCTCACATGGCATACAATCCACATATGTTATACAAGTATGTAAATTTGACCTCTTTGACCTCATGAAATCATTCGAATTGTGTTTACTGTTTTATAGTTCAGTGGTCTCTTCGCAACTGAATTCATCAAGAACGGCAGATTCGTCGCCTCCTCTGTACGTATGCTGGAAACAACTTTCCACCTCACTAACTCTTCTCTAGATCATCATTCCAATCTCAGCTCTGGTACAATCAAATGCCTACCAATACCCGACCATGGACGCGGCCCACAGATAGGCCTACGTCCACATACAGTACGGTGTCAAATCCTTATGGAGGCATAGCACCTGAGGTTGACCAATACTCGCACTATTCGAACAGCAACTTCCACTCCATGCCTGACGACAGGTATATCAACAGATGACTTTTCTTTAATTGTATTGGTCTCTTTCCTTTGCTCTCGTTAATTATGATATAAGCTAGACCCTCTTTGCCTTAAATTCCTTTGTCAAATACTGTGCTATGATGTGTATATTGTACAGTAACCTACATATGAGGAAGCCCTTTGATGTCGATCACATTGATTGAGTTCCCGAAGTTCCATCACAATTGAGTACGTACTGACATCAAGTTACATGGCAACCCGTTTGCATCGCAAATTCCGAGCTTGTGTCTTCTTCCTCCGATTTGAATAATGTCTATAGATCCACATGCCTCAAGACAAGTCTCTCATTCGAGGACTGGGCCCATTAACCGTCAGACCAATAATGTTACCAACCAATCCGACTGTCAGTAGTGTTTTGGGTTTTGGGAATCATTATAGTTCAAACTGAAGTACTTGAAAGATGTCTACTTTGACAGGAATTTGAAAGGGTTCTCTCCAGAAGCCATGCCGCGCGCAAAGGGTGCCCAGCTCAAATTGGAACATTATTACAAAGTTGCAGTCGATTCTGCTATTGAAAGGAATACAAGGTACCTTTCAAATTAAAGCGCTGCATATTCCGTCTCTGACGACTTGGTAAGACGTGTCGAACTAGAGAGACGGCTTCAGAATGAACAAACGATGTCAGAAGAACGGAGGAATAGGCAGCTTATGCAATTGGGCAAGAAAGAATCGACATACTTACGCCTGCGTCGCACTAAGCTTGGTTTGGATGACTTCAGAACTGTCAAAGTCATAGGGAAAGGTGCCTTTGGAGAGGTATGGATTGACGCTTTGTGCATGTCGTATTTTGAAGACCAACTATACTTAAGGTGAGGTTGGTACAAAAAGTCGACACTGGCAAGATCTACGCTCTGAAACTCTTAAAGAAAGACGAGATGTTGAAGAAAGATCAGGTTTGCCCTTGTAACGTTTGCTTCTCCAATCTGGATTCTCAAGAGACGATAGCTTGCCCATGTCCGAGCTGAAAGGGACGTTCTTGCTGAATCCGATTCCCCTTGGGTGGTCCAGCTCTATTATTCGTTCCAAGATGCATCTCAGCTTTATCTCGTCATGGAGTTTTTACCTGGTGGAGACCTCATGACGATGTTGATCAAGTACGACACTTTTTCAGAGGATGTTACAAGATTCTATATTGCAGAATGTGTTCTTGCCATCGAGGCTGTTCACAACCTAGGATTTATACACAGGTGCGAGGGTTGCCTGCTCAGCGCATTACCCGCTTGACCCTCATCTTGGGAATCATAGAGATATCAAGCCAGATAACATTTTAATGTGTGTTCTTGATTATTATTCTTATTTTCTTAGGATGCCTCTAATGTTTGACTTTTAGCGATAAGGGTGGTCACATAAAACTCAGCGATTTTGGGTTGTCAACAGGCTTCCACAAACAACATGACTCTAGTTATTATCAACGCTTACTGGAAGGAGGTGGAACCACTGGTGGATCTACTCAATCTGGGAGAAATAGTATTATGGTCAATTCAATAAATTTGACAATGTCCAATAAAAACAAGATTGCAACATGGAGGGCTAATCGACGGAAGTTGGTGCGTAATTTTACATCAACTTGGACGGATTTCAGTTGTTCATTTCCAATACAAGGCGTACTCGACCGTTGGTACACCCGATTACATAGCTCCAGAGATTTTCTTGCAAAAGGGTTACGGAAAGGAATGCGATTGGTGGTCCTTAGGAGCCATCATGTTCGAGTGCTTGGTCGGCTATCCCCCATTTTGCTCAGAACAAACCCACGAAACATACCAGAAGATCTTGCAATGGCAGCAATATCTCGCATTTCCAGAAGACGTGCACTTGAGTCAAGAAGCTGAAGACCTTATCCGAAGGTTCCCTTCGTTTATCCTTCTGATATAGCAAAACACTGAGTTGTCATATCGGAAACAGGCTCATAATATCCGCCGATCAAAGGCTTACAGTGGAGCAGATCAAAAAGCACTATTTCTTCTACGGCGTTGACTGGAATACAATCCGTCAAATCGACGCGCCCTTTGTACCGCACCTACGTTCGGTCACCGACACTTCCTATTTCCCAATTGAAGATTTGGAACAAACACCTGACAATGCTCCGGCTGATCCAGGGGCAGCTGGTAGGGATGTGGCTTTCTTGGGGTCAGTACATATTTGCCTCGACAATGCGCGAGATAATTTAATTCCCTTCACAGATACACTTTCAAACGTTTTGCAATTTCGTAATTTCGTAATGTTGTAGATTGTTCATCTGTAGCCTCATTTTTCGAATGGTACATATAGAAATGTCTTCTGTAATGGTATATAAGTAACCTAGGAGTCTTGCTAGGAGTCGGACTTTATCACCTCATGTGGAAGTCCCACGTCCTAATTTACTTTCAGTACCACCACATGTTGAGCAACGCTCAGCCTTTCAAAGCCCAATCTATCTCACATTCTCCAACGTCGAATCCTTTTGCTGGTTTATGGACATCTCTACCAATTCCACTCACAAAATGGGTGTTAGTGAAATGATGCATAAAACATTTATCTCAACACTGAAATCTCTCTCCAGCCTTGATGTCGTTTATTCCATGGGATACACCCAAATGACACCGGTACAAGCGTCTACAATACCTCTCTTTATGAAACATAAAGACGTCGTAGTCGAGGCCGTGACTGGTTCTGGCAAAACTCTTGCATTTGTGATCCCCGTTTTGGAACGACTAATACGCCGGGAATCGAGGCTGAAAAGGGACGAAATTGGGGCGTTGGTCATTGCACCCACAAGGTATGTAAAGTGTGGTAATATACATCTTTTGTCAATTCAATCTGCTTTAGAGAGTTAGCTTCTCAAATTCATTCAGTATTCGCCCTTTTTTACACATCACAACCACAGTCGCAGGGTTCTGAACCACTATACCCTGAACCTCTGCTTCTCATATCTTCGGACCGTTCTTCCCCAGCACAAGATGTTCAGCGGTTTCTATCAACTGGTTCTGATGTCGTTGTCGGAACACCAGGAAGAATTGAAGAATTTTTGCTTGGCAAAGGAAGACTTTCGGTTAACGTCAAAGAACTGGAGGTCTTGATCATGGATGAAGCAGATAGGTCAATACATCCTCCTGTGTTTCTTTTCGATCTCTCCCTAATCATCCAATCATTATTATTATTTTTCAAAGGCTTCTGGATCTGGGTTTTCAAACCACTTTAAGCAGGATCATTACCCATTTGCCTAAACAAAGACGAACTGGTCTTTTCAGCGCTACTATGACAGATACAGACAATTTATCTGAGCTTGTTAGGGTTGGCTTGCGAAATCCTGCTCGGATTGTCGTCCAAGTCCACGCAAAGAAAAACATCAAAAGCGGTCTTTTAACTGGCACCTCGACTCAGGTTATTGAAGAAAAGAGGACGCCTGCTGGGTATGTCTCTATATTGAAAGAAGGCGATCAGTATGCTGACCAGCTTTAGGCTACAGAATTATTATATCAACTGTCGATTTTCTGAGAAACTAGTCCAGCTTGTTCGAATACTCTCTTACGAAACAACGGAAAAATCTGCCTCCCACTTCATGATCTATTTTGCGACCTGTGCATGTGTTGATTATTTCTTCGAGGTACATTCAATGCTGGCTATCACACAACATTTTCACTTATCATTTCTAAGATATTACCTGGAGTAACGAACATGAAAGCAACATTCTATTCCCTCCATGGTAACCTGCCTCCTTCAGCAAGAACACGGACACTGGAAAAATTTACTTTGTCTTTACCTTCCCCTTCCGAGCCGTCGATTCTTCTTGCGACAGATGTTGCTGCCCGAGGTCTTGATCTACCGAATGTCGATGTTGTAATCCAGTTTGACGCTCCTACCGATACGAAAACTTTTTCCCACCGCTGTGGACGAACTGCAAGGGCCGGGCGTCAGGGAACGGCTTGGACATTATTATCAGGCCGGGAAGTTGAATTTTGTGGTATGGTTATTTATCTCTGCCGATTCACACAATGTGATTAAGTCGCTACTCAGATTTTCTTGCTGTCCGTAAGATTCCCATTAAGGAGTGGCCATACTTGGTTGGAGCATCAAACAAGCATGATGTAATTGAAGACCAAGATGTTGGAACATATCTTGACAAGATCCGTGGCAAATTACGGACTGACAGAGCTCTTCATGATCAAGTAATAAAACCGTACCACTGATCTTGTCAGAAACTGACTTTCTTCTGTATATAGTCAACGAAGGCCTTCGTATCTTTTGTTCGTGCCTATTCCAAACATGAAGCCTCATACATATTCCGCGTAAAGGATTTGGACATGGTTGGCTTGGCCAGATGCTACGGCCTCTTGCGACTTCCTCGCATGCCAGAACTAAAGACCGCGAGCCGGGAATGCTGGGAAGATGCTCCTATAACTGTCAGTCGCCATCTTGTCATTGTTTTCATACCTGACGACCGATTACAGTGGGAAGCCTTCGCGTATGCTGATGCAGCTCGGGAGGTGAAAAGGGCTGCAGTTACCAATAAGATGGACGACTCGAATCAAGAACCGTCAAAGAAAGAACACAAGAAGGGGAGGAACGCTGCTTGGAGCACACAGAAAGAAAGGAGGGAAGGAAGACAAAAAAGACAGGAAAAAAAATCACTCAAAAAATCGTGGTTGATGTCGCAAAAAGCTTCGTCTACCACAGGACATGACATGAACTCTGGGAAGCGTGGTCGGTCGGATGAAATAGATGGTGACGATGCAACAGAACTTGCACGGGAAGAAAAAATGGCAAAACGACTACGAAAAGGTGAAATCTCTCAGGTAGAATTTGACGCAGAATTTGGAACTTTAGAGAAATGGCCAATGTAATAGCATGTTAGGATGAACTAATGTTAAAAAGAATATAGGAGAACATCTACAGTCCATGTACATATGATAACCTTAAGTCTTCCTCACTTGAAGAGAAGGTCTCATCTGCTCGCTTATTGAGTATGCATTCATTCATATTGTAGCACGGTTTACCAACGTACCATCTCGACGAAGACGGGTAGCAGTTGCGGAATAAATTGCAGTTCCGGTGCCTTCAGAGCTTCACGTCCCAATGACCTTTCCTTGCCATTTTGGCGAGGTTGGGTACTTGGTTGTTGTCGACTTTCCTTGATAGGAGCAGGTGGCCGAGTGTCCAGTTCTGGCTCTGACATAGGACTATGAGGGAGTGATTTCTGGGGAGGTGGTTTGAAATGAGCGGCATCAGCGCTCTTAGCCACAGCAGGAAGTGGAGGCACAGGTGGAACCGGAGAAGGGGAAACATCTTGACTCTTGCGAGAAGAACTGTTGTTGTTAAGTGAGATAAGAGATCTGACACTTTTCAGCGAGAAAGAACGATGACGTCGAAGTGTTTGCTTTGGAGAATCTACTGTGGCGCTCCGATGGACAACAGAGGTCCGATCATTCTGAAGATGAGGCTGTACAGAAGGCGACATTGGGGACATCGGCGATTGTTTGTGTGGTAGGATCTTTTCCTCTTGAGAATCAGCTTCACTACTTGTACCTTCTTCGCTAGAGGAGTATTCCTCGCTACTAGATTCCTCATCGGTCACTTGGGCAGCAAGATCAATCCCATCCCCTGAAAGGAGATCTCCAAAGTTCATCTCTGCAGCAACAATGTTATCCAGCAATTCCCGCGTGGCTTCTTCCTCTGCATCTGCATTTGATTGATAGGAATTACCCTGGGCACGAACAAACCGCCGTCGTAGTTTCTCTTCATAAAGGACCTTCAACTTGTAATGATACAAAGCGACACTGTCAATTTCGGACATAATCTGGTCTCGATCGGCGCCAGTGTGCGGTAGCAGAAACTCCAGACTGATTGGTTCACCAAGGCTCTCACGGATGACGGTTAAGAAAACCTCAACCCAGTGCATGAGGTCTTTGAATAGCCCCTCCCCTTTGGAGTGAACGTTGTGAACAAAAGTATAGAAGGCCTGCTCGTGTCGCTGGATAAGGTCAATGAACGCTTGTACAGTTGCAGGAGTGTCATCTTGGCTCACTGGGTGGCCAAGCATTAGTAACAAATGAAACAACAAGCTGCTTGAACTTACGATCCTCCACAGCCTCCACTGTCTTGATGAGATCGCCAATAAAATTTTGCAAATCTCCCAAGGAATCAGCGATATTTGCGGCGCGATAAACCTGAGCCAAAGGTGTGTAAAATATAGTAAGGATATCTTTCAAGAGATCAGTCGTGAAACCCTGACACGCGAAAGTGAGATAACTTATAGATGATGAAAGTTAAAGTACCTCGAATATCAAACTTATTAGCCCTTCCTTGTCTTTCACCTTGGAATATAGATGCGCAAGGACTGTCAAATCTTCAATTAGCCAGGCATCTTCGTCCTGCGGACCTTCATCGCCGTCAGAATCTTCCAAGTTCTCTCGTTGTCGGAGATAGATCATATGGGCCTTGTGTGCGCGAGAAAGCCGGTGCATCTGGGTGCGGGACAGGATGGGTGGCTCCGCTGACCTCAAGATAATAGTTATAATATTCATTTGTTCGCTTTCTAAACGTGTAATGTCAAGAATAGATCAAAAACAAGATATATTACTTACTAGCATCATTCTTGAACATATCTTGGATGTCTCGAGGTGCATAGACAAACTGGCGGATTTTGGTACACATGACTGGATCATTGACTTTGTCCATCACAGCTTGAATTTCTTCTTCTAGATATCTTACTTCCTCTGTCAATGAGCTTGTGAACATACTATTGTGAAAATTTCAATAAGCGCACTTTAACAAATAACTGATACTTGCCGTTGTAAGAGACTCTTCCCGCCGAACGGGGTTGCAAGAAATAGATCCATGACGCCTTGAGACGACTTAATATAGACGACTGGTATAAGTTTGGAAGACGTACTTCGTATCATGGAGACAGGATTGGTGATTTTCAGGGCCGCTTTAAGCATGAAGTAAGGCATCAGGCCGTGAACTCTCTTTAGCCCAGCAAATGTTTCCGATGCATCGTCGGAAGCTACGAACGTCTGGTAAACTGTAGATGCCAGTCTAACAACTTATTCGGATAACGATAGACATGGGTTGAGATGAAGGGCTTACGAGACACGACCCCATTCAACAACTGAGTGGTAGTTCGGGGGTAAATTACGAATATCAGGTGTCAATTTGATGACTGAGAAAACGTTACTGAGGCCATCTTCAACAAGGTTATCAGTTGCACGATCGGTTTAAATGAGTGACAGGAAACCTTTGCCCAAGATGTCGCCCTTGACGTCCTTGACAGCGACTCTAAGGCGGTCTATTCTGACCGCAATTTCCTTTGCGAACTGCGCTCTACCCTCGTCGCGCAATTTGTCGATTTCTTCTCTTCGTCTCGCATCTTCTAATTCATCCGCAGTGAGAGTTGTCGCCCCAAACAATAAGAATGAACGAATAACAGGAGATGAAGCAATGGTTGATGAAGACAGTAGCGAGTGCAAATATGAACGGAGTGTGAGACGGTTCTTCTCGCGAACTAAGCGGGATGTAGAAGGCGCGGGTTGATTAGGCGGATGTCCATCAATATCGGAGCTGGTATATGATGAAGAACTTTGAGGTTTAGATATGGGGTCTGGTGGAAATGAATTTGGCGATAAAACTGGTGCTTTAACATAAGAGCGATCCTTCGCTGGTGGAGTGCGAATGTTCTCCCCCGGATGTGCTTTTGTTAACTAAATGGCCAAGGTAAGTAACAGAGATCAGCAAATGCAAGGATTGTACTAGCTTCTTGATATAAGGTCCGAAAGTCTCCATACCGTCTAGACACATAAACATCAGGATAACGTGAACGCCTGGTGCAAATTATAAATTCCTGTGAGAGTAAATTTAAGCGACCCAATTCGCTGAGGAGTAATGAAAACCACGTACTTCATGACCTCGATTACGGACTCGCCCTTTCTGCACAACGGCACGTACAGTGACGATATTAACATCAAAAAAGTCTTTGGACTTGGCTCGACGTTTCTGACGCCTTTCGGTCAGAGCCTCTAGTCTAGTTAAGTCTACCTGGGTCAGATGCACGACTTCTTCCTTTTCTACAAGTCTCGTTGCTGCACCAAGAAAGAGAGTCAAATTTCGCTCCAATTTATAAAGTAGTTTCTTCTGAAAGACATTCTCTTCTCTCTTGTCATCCAACGCTGATGTAGGTCTGAGATTCCTCGAGATGAGGGCGCCCAAAAACGGCTGAAGTTTCTGTGAATAGAAATCCTTGGGAGCTACCGCCATAAAAGGAAATGTGAGGATGAATTGGCGAAAAATGAACTTGAGGAAGGGAAGATCCACCCGCGGCGCGTCATTCGGAAGATTAATGAAGGGTTGCCCGAGGTATGAGAGAGTTGAGACGTTGGGAGGTGCTTCAGCAGTTATTAAAGCGAGTTCACGGGCAAACTGAAGTTGAATGAGAGCCTTTTTAAGGTAATGGGCCCTCAGAGGAGTCAGAACGGCAGCTGAATTAGAATTCTTGTCCTCGTCGTCCTCGTCCTCGTTCCTGGACAGAGCAGGGTCGTTTGTTGTTGAGGACATGGTTACTGCGCTTATGAGACACCCGAAAACGCCAACGGAATCTAATCAGGCTTGTTTGGCATGCCCGCACTGAATAAATATATCAATGTTCCGGGCATGACGTTGAGGGTCGACTTACAAAACGCCTAGTTGACTCGTGGACATTGCTTAATTTTGTGAACAAACAGAATTTCAGAATTCTCTCAGTCGTAATAACATCATTTCTACTCATATCCGAGATCTGATGCTATTACCTGCAGCACTCGCTTTCGATCCATCGCCTAAACTTCTATTCTGTAACACGTTCTTTGCTAGTTCTGTCCGTCCTAACGGATGTCCATTATGAGCCATCATTTACTGTCTAGACTTGAAGCCTTGTCCTCTCGATCGTTTGCTCCTGCAGCATACGTCTCGGAAACAGAATGAGGACCATTTCGATGATGCCCCGCACCCGGTGCTTCCTTGCGATTTAATTATCCCGAGGACAGGACTTAGTATGGGCCGCCTTCGAACCTCATTATTTAACATTGACACGATAATCAACGTCTTCATCGTTGACACAAGTCGACTTGACACACAACACTCGATTTTTAGACCCTCTTCCATTTTAGGTGGCATAATCAAATCTCACTATTATCGTGTAGTCTCGTTCACGGAAACCCTTGCGATGTTACCCGTTGTATGCTCCCTTCCAACCAATGGCCATCTGCCTAATACCGACCACGGTGTTGGCCTTATCGCCGCCGCTCCCAGGTCACTCTTAGTCTTGACCAATGTCCGATGATTGCTGTTGGCCATATATTGTGGCGTCGTGCCTGAAAAAATATCTCTCGCCTACCCTGTATTTCTTGTTCTCATCAAAAAAGTGGTCTGATATAGTATTTGACGTGGTATTTGCCGATCTAGTTTTGTATCATGTGAATGAATTGTCACCCCAATTGGCTTGGTAATTATCGCACCACTATCGGTGACACACAACCTTTAGGACTTCCACGCTCAGTCACTAACCCTGACCTCTATCATGTCTCCTTCATCGAGTCGGTTGGTTAACGGTGGTTTGCTACTTATCGAAAGTACAAAACCCTAATTAGCGCTCGGCCCGATCACGAATAGGCGCCAAGTTGGTAAGCGATCAACTTCTGAAAGAACCACTCATAAGATAACTTTTCTCATTCTACAACGAACCTCGTGTGACTCCAGGTTCGAAAAATGAGTTCACGTCCATGTGCCTTGAAGGAAATAAGGAGCCCATTATTCTGTAAATTAGGATATAGAATTGGATGTTCCGATGTGATCCCGTATCGACCAAACATGAATAATTGACACATAGTTCGGAACTTCACACGTTGTACAACAACTCTTACTGAGCTTAAATCCACTTTTAACTTTAAGTCAGTGTGCTTGATCAGTAATTGTTCTGAGACTTCAAACGGGATTTGCCAAGCCTACAAACTAGAGCGTGATTCAGATTCGACGTGTCTAGTTGGCCGTTATTTAGACGGACGCCTCGCGCGTGGACCGCATGCCAGCCCGGAGGATTGGCCAATAGACTGGTGGAGACAGGGTAGTGGGCTAGGCCAGTCTTTCCTAATCCCAAATAGGATGTTTTTAAACTCATTCACATTTGTGTGGACCTTGATTTCACGGTGATCTATATAACCGCTGACCTTTATCTTTGGCATGAAATAGACCCAAAATGGGGACTCTGAATTCGGGAAAAGGTAGCAGTGTCTTTGATCGGCGATGTACTGATTCAGAATGAAAAGTCCTGAGTGAACGAATGGATGACATCGGCACTAGCCTCGTCTATACTCTCCTTTTTTGGTGTTTCTTTTCTTCCCTTTTTTTCCTCTGATAAACTTGTCATAAAGTAAGTCGTCATATTGTCTAACAATCATATGGCTACGGGTGAGGTGATCTCCACACAAAGCTTCCAGGTCATTAATATTAACTTATCGTCCTCGTTTTTCGGAGGTGTCTTTCAGTTAATGATTCCTTTTGTTGTTTTATTCAATTGCAAGTTTCTGGGCGAAGATGGAGATCTCTATTTATCTGGTCACAATGGGTCAAAGACACCCACGACGTGATTTCTACCAACCCTAAGATGCCGCTATGTGACACCTCAAGAGGCGGACAAGTGTCAGGTGAGACTTCCGATGGAGCCTATTGAAGCAATTACATCTTACCCATCGATTCTACGGTGTGACATGATCAATTGTTTTGCTCGGTTCAATTCCGTTCTTCACAGAAGAGCACGACCTCTTTTGTTATTTATCTACCTGCGTAAGTCAGGATAAAAGAATATCATCGATGACTCTGCACATCTATTTCCTGCCTTGTTCTATGCACGAGGCTGCCAAACTTTTTGTGATGCTTAGGGCTGCTACCAGTGCAGTGCAGCTATCCAGGAATTTAGAAATACTTATCGCTACCACGCTTGAGTGCTGGGTCTCGAGTGTGTGAATTGACACGATTCCACTTTGTCTTTGAATCCCCTCTGGTCAGTTATCGAGAGACTCAGACTTGTACAATTCCATGGGTATGACTTTCTGGTTTACTTTGTCTCATATTTAATCAGTAGGGACTCAGCGCCCATAAGCTGATCGCTATAGCAGTGCCATTGAGGGTTCTTTACCTTGGCAATGTCCACTTCTAGCGTTTCATTTTCCTCAGTCTATCTAGGCAATGCGTCCTAAATTGGTTTCACCCTATTGATTTAAATTGGGTTGGATCCCAAGAAACTGATAATCATGAAGGGCGTCACTATGGATAGAAGCTCTTTACCGAGGCGGAGCGGCGTACTTACTACAAAATACGACGGATTTGGACGATCACCAACTGTGTGGCCCTTCTCGCCAATTCAGAGCCGCTGTACCAGAAATTTTTTCCACTCAAATTCAAATGACCCTGTCAGTGTCTAGGCCTTCAATATGCATGTCAATATCACCCGTTTTGGACTGGCAGTTGTAATTCGCTCACTTGCTCGCTGATTGGCGGTACTAGTAACTCAGACCCTTGAAGTTTCCGCTCACGTTTGCAACCAAATTTCATATGGTAGAAAACCCTGCAAAATTCTAGACTTCCAATAGACTGATACCACCATGCTCCTATGACAAATCCTGATATTATTTCACCGAAACTGAGGCCCCCTTCCGAAGTGCCATTTAATTACACTCGATCTCTCCTTGGACCCTTAATGCTGGTTAGACGTCCGAGAAGTGTAACAAGGATCCTGTTATAGACAACGGTGGCCAGAACTTTAATTAGATTCCGCAGGCATTATAAATCCGTGAACCTGATGGCGTCGGAAAAGAAAACTGCCTCAGCGAAAACGGATTAAGCGTAAACAATAAATTATCAATGTCACAGGGATCAGCTGCCAGATTACTACGTGGTTTTCATCTCGCTTTTGTGTGACCTATGTTGGATCTGTCCAACACGGGCTGGGCCACATGGTCACCTACTAATGTACACCATCACCTTCACATTTGCAACGATCGTTTGGATATACATATACCTTTAATGGAAAGAGGTTTGTTTTCACACATTAATTACTATTGATTGATTATAGCCCGAATTTGGTTGGGTTTACATCTTGACCCACACATGTGAAACTATGTCGTTCAGCAAATGTAAAGTTTGAGGGGTTAATTGACGCGCTACAACGCAAATAAGTGCGGAATAAACCCTCACTGACTGAAGGAGACAAGTCCGTCTGAGAAGGTGCTAAGGATCTAAATCAGAATTTCCTGGTGGGTATAGCTTGGGTATAGCATTCAATTGGGATTCGGAGTTTGTGGAATTTCAGGAAGTTGGACCTTGGACATTGGAGTTGTAGGTTCAAATCCCGACGGTATCTTTCAAGTCCTCCGATTTCAAGTTTCTTGAAAGAAGCAACTAGATTCAAAGACTCGATGTTCTTAATAGCAGAGATAGTGAGTCGGCTATATACTGTGCCAACCGATTGGGGTGCTTTCGAACACCTGCCAGTGCTGACTACTTTCTCGTTGCAGTGCCAGCTTCAGACAAGAGTCGGAGTTGAAGGTGCACTGCCAAGATATTGTGCCAACTTGAAAGATCCGTCGTGACATTGAACAGCCAGTGATATGAATGGGGTGCAATGTCAACGGTGGTTATTGGTTACACTATTCTGGAATTTTGATTCTTGTACTAGTAGCTTAAAGGTACCGAGCTGCATAAGACTGATAAAGATATTCATATGCTCAACATCGGGGTCATTCATGCCAGGATATCCATCTACTTACCAAAAGTATCAATACACATATCAATACCTTGAGAATATCGAACGCCTAGCTTGAGAATCCATGAACAATATTGGGCGGAGTAAATAACTCATGCCCATCCAGGTAAATGATTCTCAACGGTCGATCGATTGCAAAGCTGGAGCATAGGAAGCGAGGATCTACCTTCTGTACGATAAAGTGATTCCTACACTACTGACTTGTGTGCGTAGAAAAAACGCTGACACATTACAATATCAACGATGTGCACCAGCGGCTACAAGCGCTGTCCAACATTCGGGTTCAATGCATTTGAAATTTGCAGATCAATCAATCAATCCACAGCCATGGTCTGCAGTGACCCTCTATATGCTTGGTCAATTTGATCAGCCATGCCAGTGGAGCAACGTTTCTGGAAATGATTATAGAAGAGGTGCAGCATGGCTTCGAATTCGCAAGGGTGGATTATATATCGTGCTTATCACTGTACTTGATTATGATGGTTAACCGGCAACTAGCAAGAAGATTTGAAATGAAAAATATTGATTTCAATAGTTGTGTGGTAAGGGATAAAATATTCGAAAATTCATAATGATATTTGAATCGAAAGTGAAAAAAGATCTACATGACATCATAGACACCAAACGGAGTAAAAGGGCAAGTAAAGATATAATTAGAGAGAGTCTCGACCATCAAAAGTGGTCTAGGCCCACCCTGGGAAGGAGTAAGGTTGACATTTGGTTTGACAGATCGTGGAATTGAGCATCAAGGGTGGGATCGATGATGTGATTTCGATCGATCAGTTGCTGCATTCGTCACTATAGGGGCGGTAGCGGGCCGGGAACAAAGCAACG
>JAIUJM010000200.1:0-21892 GCA_026262225.1 Inosperma sp. D86
ACTATTTTGCGCAATAGGTTGTCATGGTCAACTGTCGGCAGACGAGGAAGATCAGCATAGGTGAAGTAGGCAATGATGTGCCATTTTTGGGGTTTTAAATCAGGCATCTGTGCCACCCAGGCAGAATAGGTTTGTTTGACAAGCCCCGAGTGGTGGTATGGGGTAGAGATGGCTGAAGAACCTGGGCCCGACCGAGGATCGCCATCGATGAAGCGACCTCTGTTGATCTTTAGTGTAGACTCAGCGAGGCACACGATCGATAACTCACCTGTTCATCTCCGTTGCTGCCCTAGCCGCCTCGTAAGGCATTTTTTCATCGCAGAAGAGATATGGCTTTAAGATGTTGATCAAAACATGAAGGATCATTGAAAGTTGTGGACATACTTCACGAATGCGACTGTGGCCCCACGAGCGGCCATCTAGAGATGGGGAAATTTAGAATTTAAAATCGTCATATAAAATACCAAGTATACCGGTCCAGCGCATGAGTCCGGAATCATCTTCTGCTTCAAACCATACGAAAACGGCGCCAGAACGAACAAGGGTATTTCTCTCCATCTCATTCAGGCGTCTAGAGATCGGGCTCAGGTAGCCCAGTCGAACAGCCTCAAAGACAACATGAGCGTCATGAGCGTCCCGTAGATGCAATCCTTGGTGAGTAGCTTGTTGCATTGTGTGGGGAGGTTAAGTAGTCGTGCTTGTACAGTTGATAACTTGATTGTAACGGGTATGTTATAAAAGGGAACTCTTCCGTATTTACACGAAGTACCAATGACGTACTCCATCATTGACATTACGTCCGGTTTTCAACATTTGTATCGAAGTAGGGTAGCTTTTATTTTCAGTGATTTAAACTGTCTTTTGAAGCTACCGTTCGTGTTCATCACGGCTTTTTACACTAATGTCTTATCCAGATAGGGATCTAATCTCTAAATTATTCAAGCATGCAATGTTGAACAAATCGTTTAAGGTGGAGGTACAGATTTTGAGGTGTAAGAGTGCATTCCGAGATGAGAAGGGATATCATGTTCTACAGGATGTTTATGAGAGCGTGGAGTTGGAGGAGGAGGAGGAGGAGGAGGAGACGAGATTCCGGGAAGATCGGGAAGAGTCTGAACGAAAGCAAGAAAGGAGTCTGCAAAGTGTTATCGGTGCAACCCACAAAAATGTTATAAAGGCACTTGGAATCTAACGCAAATACATTGTCATACCAACATATGGGATTTCCAAAAAAAAGGACCAGAGGCCACGAGAATGAAAATCAAGCCGTCGTTGCTGGTGCAGTGGCTGGTACAGCAGTACTGTCTGCTGGAGCGGGGTGTTCAATCTTAGAAATTTCTACCTTCAACCTCTGTTTTGGGGTACCATCAGAACGTGGTCCGATGGAGATGGTCGCGTACGTTCCCTTGACAAGGAAAGATGGATTGATAGTCGTTGTAGAATGAATAACCTGAAAAAAAAAGTCAGATCCTACCTCAATAAAACTCATCCCGATGTAAGGTGGAAGAAAGCTAACCTTCGAAAATTGTTTCAACCGACTAGGAATTATGAGGACATCAGGTGCATAATCCAAGCCACTTTCATCGTCCACCATACGTGCACCGTCAATGTGAGTCATGTCAAGATTAACCTCCGCAGACAGGTCTTGTGGCGGGGGGAAGATCGGATAGAAGCTAGTTGCCAGGGTTTTGAATTGAATGAGTTTTGGGTAAACAAAAAAGTTCAAACAAACATGCCTTCTTTGCAGCAACAAATGCCGACATAGACCAGCCATGGCGTCGTTTGGAAGGTCATCTGGAGATGCTTCAAGGGACTCGACTTCTACACCACGTTTGAAGTACTCCTCTTTACGAAGGTGAAATAACGAGTCAACACTTGTCGTTGCGAAAGCAATGTCGTTAATCATGAACCTAGCAGGGTTGGGAAGAAGGTGGATACGTCTTTGCACATGCCTCTGCACAAAAGAAAAAATCAGCATACTAAGGTCATTTTTCTCTAAAAAAAAGCTTACTGGAAGAGAAGAGAACAGGGTTGCGGGGAATTCTGGTTGGGGGAAAGCTGGATGGTCACTAATGAAGTCTCGCACACTTGGAACCAATAATGCTATGCTTCCAGGGCAACTAGACAGAAAAGCTTGAAGGGAATTTGTAAATTGGACCTTGAACGAAGTCGAAGGAGACACGTCCGTATCACCAAGTTTGATTTTGGGGTGTGACGAGTCCAGGAATGGGCCAATCTATAAGACACAAAGAACGAAGTTTATTAGACTCGAAAAGGGAGAACCACATGTCATACAAGCAAGAGAACATCAGGTTTCTGAGCTTTGATTTGACCGACTAAGATTCTCCAAGGCTTGTACACGAGATCTGAATCGGCACTGAAGGGGCCACAAGCAACAAGCATAGACATCGGATTTTGAGAAGCTGATGGATCCCACTTGGGGTTGGGGATGTCAAGGGCTGCAGGAGACGGCTTGAGTGGTGGGATCTAATTGACAAAACTGCATAAATAAACGTTCCGTATTGGTTACTGAATTTAAAAAACGACTCACGGAAAGATATTCTGTGGCTAGGAAAAATCCTCCACCTCCATTTTTTCCTTTGAGTGCAGCTATGGCACCAGAAAATAATCCAAAACCCCCAGCATTTCGCACACCACCTCTGATTCTTATTGACGGCTCGAGCCTCAATGGGACGCGTGCGCCAGCAGAAAGCATCCGAGATGATTCAATAACCATACCTCCTTCAACAAGCCTGGGCGTACTCGTCTCTGCATCATGGGTAATGCGTCCTACGACGATAACTTCTTCCTGATATGATAATCATCAGGAAAAATAAAATAGAAGTAATCATTTTTACATCTGTTGCCGCTGAAGGGTCACCAAAATCTTCCTTTAGGTTGTAGTGCATACGAATCAGTTCAGCAAAGTCATCGATGATCTGATCAAGTGCTGCTCAAGTTTGTGAGGACGGTTTATAAGATAAAAAGAGGTTTGAGAACCCACATTCGCTTCGTTCGGAAATCTTCTCATACATGTAACGGTCTAAGATATTCTTGATTACTTTTTTTCCAGTAAATTGAGGTCAAACTCACAGGCTCGGTTTCGTCTAGCCTCAGCATCATTTCGAGGACCAACGAATGACACGTTTGAACTCGTCACAGTATCACTTAAGGCAGATTCTGCGACTTGCTCTTCCTTTATGGATGTTGTAGGCTTCGTAGCGAACTGTTTGGGTATCTTCGACCTATCAATTTGGGCAGTCAATGCTGCCCCCAGCTGGGGTTTAACCTTTGCTGCATTTGCTTTCCCTTTCGATGCAATTTCTTGTTGAAATTGCTTCCTCGCTTCGTTCAATGTGTCCATCGTGACTGGAATAAATTTTGAATGCGATGCAACTTGTCTGAAGGTGATAGATTGGACTTTGAACACGAGATCCTCTGGGGATTTCGCGTACACTCGACATATTGACGCGCCTGTAGGACTTAATGATGCCGAACTCAAGGGTAAGAAAATAACAAACCTACATTCTTCAACAAGTTTCTCGTCCAAGGTAACGCCTTGATTACTAAAAACGCGTTCGATCGTAGCCGCATCCATCATGGAGTGATTCAATGAATGACGCGACCTAAAAGCTCTCACGTGCTTTCTTGAGTCATGACATCATATTCAAGCTATGCAAGGCATTGCCAGAGGTTCACTTTACAATTCAATTTAAAATACTAGCTTACATCTGCCTACATGGCCATCGACGAAACCAGAAGGATGGTGGTACATACGAAGGCCTATAGACTCGAAAACATCATCGACTACTATACTGATACAGCGAAAAATACCAAAATATTGGAGAAATTGGTAAATAAGTACGATATGACTTGAGTGGACTCGAACAAGATATGCAAAATGCAAAGGCGACAGTCATTTTGGCCAGAGCATTTCTCGACTTACTTCAGTGATACCAATACAACTAGGGTCGTGGATACATAGTTCGATGTAAGGAGAAAGTCGCTTTTCTGACTCGTGGTTACTCGTAGCACCAACACTGGAGGCTACATCGAGTCTTTAGATTCGGCAACTACGCTCTTGACTGTCGCTTTTTCGGCGGGTGCATCAACTCCATTGGATTCCTGAACATCCTGCAGTCGTTCGTCATCGGCTTTGGATGCCACAATCTCGCTGTGGGAAAGCGAGCTCTCCTTAGTGACTGGGCTAGTGGAGGTGGTGGGCGATATCGAAAGGCCCTGGTGACCAGCCCCATGGCCGTTTATAGGGCTTGAAGCATGGGGGATGCTGAAGACACTGGTTGTTAGCAACACCTCAATCCATCACCAAAGTTGAGCTTACTTCTCTGGGTTGGGAATAGCCGTGCCAACTGTAGTGGGAGACGCAACGCCAGCCTTAGAGAGAGCATAATCCCCCGAGTCGAAGTACTTGCGTTCCTAGAGATATGAATGAGTCAATGGACTTGCGCTGAGCATCACTTTGGGATGAAGGCCCACCTTCTGCATCTTCATCAGAACGTTCTTGTGCGTCGGTGGTTTGCCATACTTCGCAAAAAGCTTTTGCTCCTCTTGGTTTAATTTCTAGACGAGAAAAGGAAGATGAAAACTTGTCGTATCTAACGAAAGTGTGATGGATGGACATACACTGATATCGATTTTGTTCCGTTGGAAGGGAAGCATCCCAATCGATAGCTAGACGAGGAAGGAAAGATGCGGTGTAGGACCCAAAAGATTGAGAGGTCGAGTGAGCCGTAGGCGTTGGACTTGAGACTTCGATGCTTCACCCAGAGAGTAATGATGGAATGGGTTTGTGATGAAAGGAAGAATTATATATTATATATATTTTGTTTTACCATTTCCTTGGGTCGCCGCTTATCGGAGTTCATTTTGTGGGTCTTGTGATAGTCCTTGCCGACAGCGACAAGTCTCTGCCGAACCGACTTAAATACAAGATCCGGGATGTTGAATATACTATCCTCTATTCTATAGACCAAAATCCATGGCAACGAAATCCATATCAAAAGGACTATATAAAGTATCAGAACACTCCAGCTCGTAACCCAGACCTGATAACGAAGAAGAAATTGTAGAGAGGCCGCCTCGAGGAAAACAGGGTTCTTTCACAATAGAGATACCCGTTTCACATGCATCCCCAAGCGAAGATAGCGCAGCATCCTCATCATAAAAGTCGTCCATTCCGGTAAAACCGAAGCCAGAGATATCGTGTGTAAAGTCAGGTCCACAACACGATTCTGCAGAAATGTCAATCGAAAACTCGGATATCGCCTGGTTGCCTTTGGTTCGATCTTCGTCAGATGTCAAACTTGCTTCATAAGATAGTTCGAAGACTGAAACAGCCGTTCTTGTACCAACAGATGGGCTAGAGCAGGTTGGTGACAGTCCAGAACATGCCGGAGATTGCAATTCAGGTGCCTCGACCTCAAAGATATCGACATCGCCAAGAAACGAAGCGATATCCGCGGATGCAACATCGGCGTTAAGGGGAGAGTCAACGTCGAGCGAGCGGTCCCCATCAAACGAAACCAGAGATTCATCCTCGCAATAGATCACGTCACTATTCGAAGATACAGTCCGGGTAACTTGATCAAGGTTGAGACAGGTGGCCGGTCTTAAATAGGCCATTGATGACTCTTCGGGTAGTGGAAGGCCGAAGGACTCGTCGAATACATCGCAAGATATGTGGTTTGCAAAGCGGTCGCACAGTCTATCATCGGGAGACACCAGACTCTGATCAGAGTCCAAATCTACATATCCAGGATCGCTCGAGAAGTCTGGAAAAAGCACATCGCAAACGTCTGGACCTTCATATAAGGGGAAACATTCGTCCTCTTCGGGGCCAACGGTGTAAAGCTCTTCATTGAAGTCAACATTGTGGTCAGCCCAGGTTTGTTGATCATAAATTGTATCATCTATGCAATGTGCCTGAGTTCTCGAAGGTACGCCCTGCAAAAATGTGTAAATCAAAAGCATTTATACAACAAATCAATTGGCCAAGATGACCTTGAATGTCTGACGTTTCATCGCAACGCGATAAACGCGCTCCATTGCAAAAATGAAAGCAAGTTGGTCATCATGAGGTGCAAACTGGGTATTTTTCACGTCAATACCGAGATAATTGGACAATGCGTCCTCGCTTGAATCGAGGGAACTAGAGAAAGACGTTCTGAGTAGCTAAATAATAGTGAGGGGGTGAATCGCGGGGCGCATACAGCCAGCATACCTTCATTCGGTTTTCGAACGACACTCGAAAAGAAAGATTCGAAGAACGATTCAAAATATTCCGTAGCGAGGTGTACAACGAAGATATCAGATCCTGTTCTGCATCGAGTTGCTGTATATAATGAGACAACCCATCTCATAGACAATCGTTCATGTGGAATACCTGGCGCCATGTCCCAAAAACACAAGGGTAACGTCTATCCAAAGTGAAAACGCTGCAAAATAGATATTTGTAAAGACATACCTCGTTATTTGAAAGGCGAATCTCTCAACAACGTTACTAAGTGCCGCAAGATAAGGAAGAGGGAGTTGTCGAGAGAAGGGTGTTAAAGTGGCATCCAGTACCTGACTCTCAGAGAAACTGGATGACGATGATTCTTGCCAGATATAATCAAGGTCAAACCCTAAGAGCTTTAGATGGTGATCTTGAATATCTGTTGACCGAGTTGGCCAGCATGCAGTGCAGAAAACTACAGTGATATAAACATCAGTGGGCCCCCAAGAAAAAAAAATGATAAGAGATTGTACAGGTCAATAAACCTGTATCTTCGGCGATGTAAGGGTCCGAAACAACTTCAATCCCGAGCTCCTTAGAATTCTGAAGGCGATGAGTTGGCGTTGCGCGTCAGACTTTAACAAAAACAACATGAGTCACCCTGCGAAGATATTCAGGGAGGTGCTGTGCCATGCCAGATGACTTCAAATGCTCGGCCAATGGCCTCCTGCCATTGAGCGTTCCAGATATAGTGATCGTCAACGGAGAAACCAACACGATGTCAATGATCTTGGGGGGAGCGCGATTCTTGACCAACAACGTCTCAGAGGATTCACCAGCCACTAAACGGTGTTGAACAACGAGATCCAAACCGCAATTTTCGGAAACTGTACGAGTCCGCGTTTTGAATGCGATTGTCGGCATTTGCGTTGTGTTCAAGTTAATGTAGGACGGACCCTGGACACCGCTTCAGAAGTAGATGCGCAATTGCACGAGATATCACTGCATTCGGTAAAATGCACGGGCGCAGCCACATCCCGATTTGCGTTTATCCCCTCGACCCTTTAAGTTCAAGCTTCATCATCCAGTTTTGGTTCTAACAGCTGACTCAGAGGTGCTGAGCAGTCATGGTATGTCCTCTGTCTACTGTTGGATCTCTTTAGATTGAACTTACAACATTTGACCATGCAGAGTCAAGAACTTGACCAGAAGATTGCTGAGACATGGAAGCACATTCAGACGGAGCGAAAAATTCTGGAGGCAACGCAACTTCTGCGCCAGGCTACATCTAATCCAGATGTCCTCCGCCGAAATGAGACCAAGATTAGGGAAACAGAGCGTAGTTTGGCTTACTTTGAAGAAACCCTTCGTGAGCTACAATCCCGCAAAGCTCAATTAATCCAGCGTGAAGATCCTTCAAGATTTCCTGCAGGTTCACCTCCACAGGTAAGTTCCATGCCAATTCAAATTATCGTGCTCTCATTTGAATTTTAAGGTGCCGCCGAAAGAATACGATCCAAGGGGTCAGTACGTAAGTTCACCCGACCAAGGATATGCCGCTAGTCATCCGACGCAAGCCAGCCTGATGAGAAGTAGGCAATATACCAACTTAGATTTGATCAAGGCGGATACCCCTTTCACGCCCAAAAAAATATCCAAGATGCTTCAACAATTGGAGTTCAAGCATCAAGTGGAGCTTCAATACAAGATGGGTATTGATAAGATGGCGAGACTGTATCAGGCAGACGGCGACAAGAAGTCAAAAGCTGACGCCGAGGCTAAACGATTCGAGAGTGATAAAAAGATTCAACTCCTAGAATCGGCTTTGAAGCGGTATAAAAACCTTCACATCTTGGACGATGTCGAGGACGAAGAAAATGGTGTGTTGCTTAATATGTAATTGATATCTCATTGTTCATAGCCTTTTTAGTAGATACCAGTGGAAACGATGAACGTAAGGACAAACTACGTTCGAAGCCTCTCTCAGGTACTCTCTACGTGACCGTGAAAGGAGCCCGTGAACTCGACCATGCTCCAATCGTGTCTCGATCCCGTTCAGCATCCAAGGCAGTGGATACATTTGTTTCGATCAAAGTCGAAGGCACACAGCTTGCGAAATCGCATCCATCACGAATCGATAAGTGGAATGAAGCATTTGAGATTCCTGTGGACAAAGCAAACGAAGTCGAAATAGTCGTGTATGACAAGCAAGTCAACGAGCCCAACCCCGTTCCGATTGGTCTGCTATGGATACGCATTACCGACCTGGTAGATGCTCTTAGGCGACAGAAAGTAGGAATGGATGCTCAAGGTGGCGGCTGGGTCACCGCAGGTGCGATGCCAGGAGATAGTCCAACAAGTATGGTGCAACAAGGCCTTAGTCCTAGTTCCGGCCCCGGTGATATGAATGTACCTCTAGGGTACGGCCAGCCTACTGCCCCTGGATCTGGCGTCTCTGGATCAGCCTCTGATGGCATTGATGCTTGGTTCGCAGTTGAACCAGCTGGCGCTCTTGGACTTCATCTCAACTTTGGTTAGTAACTGATTAATATCTTTACACCACTGCTCACTGTCCCTTTAGTCAAGGAAAACGTGCGAAAGCGTCCCCTTGATGGAGGTCTCGGTGGCCTCGGCCGCCAAGGTGCCGTCAGGAAACGCAAAGGCGAAGTACATGAAATGAATGGACACAAATTCGTGCAAAAACAATTCTATCAGCTCATGCTTTGTGCATTTTGCAACGACTTCTTACTCAATGCCCTTGGTTATCAATGCGAAGACTGTCGCTACCTTTGCCATAAAAAGTGCTACGAAAAAGTCGTCACTAAATGCATATCGAAATCTAATACAGGAGTAAATCCTCTTATTCTCACTCATGAATCTGTTTATCTTTTCTCTTTGTAGGATGGTGACGAAGAGAAGATTAACCATCGCATTCCACATCGCTTCGAGCCTCTTACAAATATCGGTGCAAACTGGTGTTGTCACTGTGGTTACATGCTTCCTCTTGGAAGGAAAAATGCTCGCAAATGCTCCGAGTGCGATATAACATGTCATGCTAACTGTGCTCATTTGGTCCCCGATTTCTGTGGAATGTCGATGGAAACCGCAAACGAGTTGCTCCGAAACTGGAGGGATATCAACCGAGCACGAGGGGCAAGACCTGTCCGGCAGTTTACGGACCACATACAGACGAGCCCACCTCCCCTCGATGGAGCCATGGGGCAACTGAAGCTTTCGGCCCCAGACACAGGGCCTCCCCCTGTTGATGCCTATGGCCGACCCTCGTCAGTGCCTCCTGGTGCTGAGAGATACCCCGATGCACGCTATTATCAACCACAACAACCACAACAACCGCAGGCATTCCCCCCTCCTCAGCCGGCCCATCCTTACGGCCCTCCACGACCTATCCCAGGACCACCTCCTGGAGCAAGAGTTCCGGTGACCCCAGGTTTTCCTCAGGATCCTATGATGCCAGGTCGCCCTTACGAAAGTTCTCCAGGTCCTGCATTAGATGGCCCTTACGGCGCTGGTCCTGGTGGATACCCGGTAAGACGATTCGTGCTCATCGTTCCTTTTTCTTCTATTGAAGCTGTCACAGAGAGTGCCGGTGCCGACAACCCACCAACCGCGTCCTGTTCCTTCTATGGCTCCTGGTCCGCCTGGCCCACCAGGATCACAAGCGCGTCCCATGCCTATGGAACGTCCTGGTTCGGTGCCATTACCTGTGACGCAGCAGCCACCGACACGCGTACCTCTACCACCGCTGCAAACACAACAGCCGCCACCGCCCGCTAGGATTGTATCACGTAAACGAAAAGTTGGTCTTGATGATTTTAACTTTTTGGCCGTTCTAGGAAAGGGAAACTTCGGCAAGGTCATGTTGGCTGAAGAGAAAAAGACAAACCACCTCTATGCTATTAAAGTGTTGAAGAAAGAGTTCATCATTGATAATGATGAAGTGGAGAGGTTTGTGAAAGCTGCTTGCGTGAAGATGCCAGTTCTCATCTGTCACATAGTACTCGATCGGAGAAACGCGTTTTTCTGACAGCTGCTAAAGAACGTCATCCTTTCTTACTGGGTCTTCATTCTTGTTTCCAGACAGAGACTCGCGTTTACTTCGTCATGGAGTATGTCAGTGGTGGAGACTTAATGTTACACATTCAACGAAAGCAATTCTCCCTACGGCAAGCCAAGTTTTACGCTTCAGAGGTTCTCCTTGCTCTTGAATATTTCCATGCAAATGGGATTATCTATCGGTCCGTATATCATACTGTCGAACTCTGATAGGTTTTGACCAAATTCCCTTTCCAGAGACTTGAAATTGGATAACATCTTGTTGACCCTTGACGGTCATGTAAAAGTGGCTGATTATGGTTTATGCAAGGAAGAGATGTGGTATGGTCAGACAACAAGCACTTTCTGTGGCACACCAGAGTTTATGGCCCCTGAGGTTCGTTTATCATAAGGTTTCTCACATCATCAATGATCTGAACTTTCGTTCATATAGATTCTGCTTGAACAACGTTATGGCCGTGCGGTGGATTGGTGGGCATTTGGGGTACTCACCTACGAAATGCTGTTAGGCCAGTCTCCATTCCGCGGAGAGGATGAGGACGAAATATTTGACGCAATCCTCGAAGATGAGCCATTGTACCCCATTACGATGCCTCGAGATGCTGTTTCCATTCTTCAAAAAGTAGGAAAATGATAGTCATGCGGATGTGATTGCTAACGAACGTCTATGTAGTTACTGACGAGGGACCCCAATCGCCGTCTCGGTTCGGGCAAAGAGGATGCTGAGGAGATCAAACGGCAACCCTTCTTTAAAGATGTTATTTGGGATGATGTGCTAAACAAGCGGATACCACCTCCTTACTTCCCCACTATTGTGCGTATGATGTTCCGGGGTCTTGTAGTTCCATATTCACTTTCCAGTTTGACAGAATGGCAGCGCCGATACTAGTAACTTCGACGAGGAATTCACTCGTGAACAGCCCACATTAACACCAGTGCACGGGCAACTGTCTGCTCGTGATCAAGCTGAGTTCACTGGGTTCTCATGGGTAAGCTTTTTCTTTGTCATTACCATGGGTATAAGTTTACTCGCTAATTTCAGGTGGCACACTGGGCCGATATCTGAGATGATCGAGGGAGTCACATATTTCTTTCGTATTTTACGTGTTTCTCAATTTCTGTACACCTTTATCTCTGATTATCGCTGTTCTGCTATCTTTGAACGAATGAAATGATAGATTCACGACGAACATTTGCCAGGATTACGAAAGCTGGTATCACATTTACTTTCTATCGTTTGCCTATATCCAAAGGGCCTTAAAATCATTCTCGTGCTGGTTTCGATGCGGCTGCTATAACTACATGTCCACCAGTTCCAGGTAATCCTCCCATATTGATATTTTGGTCGTCACGCGTGGCTGACCCGCCCTCGACAACTTCTTCGCTGGAGCTGCGCATTAATTGATAGAATGTTTGCCATAAAGAGGCAATGGTGTCATATTCTTTAGTCATTCCCAAAACATCCTCTAGTTTGCGGTTCAGGACGTTTGTGGATGAAAGGAGTTCTTCGAAGCCCTTGATTGAGATAAGGAAAAGATCAGCAGCTGCAGCCTAAAATGGGACGTACGGATGTGATTTCTCGGGAAAGCCTATCGCGTTCGCGATCGAAGAAAGACTGTTCCTCGTCATTATGAGGCATCGTGAACCAGCTAGGAAAGAAATGACACGCTATTTGGGGTCTCCTTTAATATTAAGTACTTGTTTGCAGACGTTTGAGTGTTTTGGACAACACCTTCCAAATTCGGAAACATTGATTTATGTAAAGTACACAAAATACAATCTGTCGTAAAAACTATCTACTCATAAGTTGTGTCCATCCGGACGCCAAAGTTTTGTTTGACATCCATTCCAAGTAATTTCATTCTCCCAATCTAAGTTCAAGAGAAATAAATAAATATTTCAACCACTTGAATTTGATGGATACTTGCCTCAGTGCGCTCCTGCTGCACTTTGCGCAATTCCATGAGTTGTTCCCGTGTCATGTAAGTCTCTTGGTCTGTTGACTTCTTCTTGTGCGAGTTGGTGACTGCCTTCATATCGGCATTGAAATCGTACAAATCATCGGCTGGGGGAAGGTATTCGCCTTGTCGAAGAGCGGACATACGTCGTTCGTAAGCCTCCATGTTGTAGTACTTTTCATGGGGCAAGGTTGCTTATAAAATAAATCAACGAACGTAAAAGAAGGAATAGGGCAACCTTACCAGTATTGAAATCTTCGACGAAATGAGCAAATTCCTTTCTTTCCTGGTCTTTGGAGATGGTTTCTGGATTGATCTTGCGCTCTTCTACGAGCCATGTTCTGAATTCCTGGTCTTTCCTGAAGATGCTGTATGGTGGTGAGGTCACTGTCGGGGGTTAAAAGGTAACATTTTACTCAGTTTCAGATATGATGCCGTGTTTCCCCCAACTTGAATGTGATGCAGATCCCTTTGCTTTCCTTTTCTGTCATGGAGTTACAAATGTATTCAGCAAGATAGGATCAAAATAATGACCTTCTCCTTCTTTTCACGCTTTTTCTCTTTGCGACGTTCGTGACTCCTGCTCCTCCTCCGCTTATGTTTCTCCTTTCTTCGGCGTGATGATCCTCCGACAGAGTCTGAGGGACTGCCATGTCTTGGGCGCTCGGGACTATCATCTGGAGATCTAGAGTGTGAATCACGCCTCCGTTTCCTTTCCCGCGAACGTGACGTAGACGCCCGTCGTGGAGGCTTGTCTGTTGAAACGTGGCGATGACGCTTGTGGTGGGGGCTTCGACTTGTCCTCTCAAATGAACGAGACCTAGACCGGGAGCGAGAGCGGGAGTAGGAACGCCTTGGCCTGTAACGTATGTCATTGACGTCGCCCTGACGGACTCTACCCCTGTCCTGATGGTAGTAGGGACGAATTGGAGATTTTGAACGAGAGCTTGGCATGGCAGATGTTACATAGCAATAGGGGATTGAAGAGATTGGATGATGTGTGAGAAATTGATCAGGAAAAATTAGGTAAGCTGTACCTAAAATGGTGTAGTAGACAGCTCTTCTCCGTATTCCTTATAATATCTTTGGAAAACAAAGTCCTTGCCTTGTATTCTCTTCGTCTATAAGCAATTCCTTCCCTTCCTTTATTTGCAGTCTCACCCATTCGCTTTCGCAACCCCAGATGCTCAAAACCAATGACACCACGTCGTCTACGTCTGCACTGCAGGAACAGCAAGGTCCTGTAGAGGATGAGGAAGAACAGTTCAACACTTCATTCTGTCGTGCACTATACGATTATGAGGCACAGGACCCTTCAGCTCTCTCCTTTCGCCGGGACGACATAATCGAAATTCTAACCCGGCAGCCTTCTGGTTGGTGGGATGGTCTCCTGGGCGAAGAAAGGGGATGGTTTCCGTCCAATTATGTTGTCATCATCTCAGAGGAAGAGGCAGAAGGTGCATTTGCTCGAATGGAAATGGAAACCCAACTAGCCGCCGCCACCCCTGCAGCGTCTGTCGCACCAGGGCACCAGCAACATCCTTCGATCAATGCTCTGTCAGGGGGTACACAGTCAGAGCAAGAGGAATGGCTTGATAATGAATTGTCATACCGGCAGAACGGACAAAGTTCTCGAACTGGCCAGCCTAGCGACTTCTGGTTGCCTGAAGTCACACCGAATGGCCAGGTCTGTTTATGTTTTCATAACACCGTTTATCTCACTGACACAAAATTGTCAGATATATTATGTGAAGACACAAACTGGTCAACGCTCTCGTTATCTACCGCAGGAAACTGAAGACGACGCATCCGACGGAGATCTAGCCGGCCTGTCATCAACT
Source organism: Inosperma sp. D86 (assembly GCA_026262225.1). NCBI lineage: Eukaryota > Fungi > Basidiomycota > Agaricomycetes > Agaricales > Inocybaceae > Inosperma > Inosperma sp. D86. The sequence continues at coordinate 14,109 of JAIUJM010000200.1, forward strand.
TCAAGATCGGGCACCTCTGCATTTGGCTATAGTGAGGCATCGTCTGAGTCTGAGAATGACGCACGGCGCACTACCTCAGAGCGGTGGATCAAGAAATTAGCAGACGATGGCGTCTCTTATTACTACCTGAATACCCTCGACGGCCGCGTCCAATGGACAGCCCCTGACCTTTCCAGCAGCACTTTGTCCTGCTCAACTACTACTTCAACCCGACGCGATACCTCCCGCCTCAGTGTCTACTCTGATGACTCTGACGTACAACCAGCTGAACACGTGAAGTCCAGATCGCGGCAGAATACTGCCTCTTCACGGACGACTCAATGGACGGCGCCTGTGGAACCTGTACGGCCAACCGTTATGGAGCTAACATCCGCTGAGCGCATCGCCAAGTCGCTGCAGCAGGCTTTAGAACCTCCACCACCCGATACCATTGGCGACCTGGCGACTGTCGCTAGAAATTCCATCAACGCTGTGGTTAATTATATTCGCTCCGAAACCGATATCCATCATCCAGACAATGAAGAGCAGACTGACCGGCTAATCGCCAACGCTGTTCTGGCCATTCGGAGTCTTCTTTACATCGCTGGAGCTCCATCAGCTACCAGCTCATATTCCGATGCTTCTCGCGACGGAAAAGGCATGTCCTCCAAGCAATCTTCCCTGAAGCCTGCACAAAGAAAGGTGACGGCCACTTTGTCGAGGCTAGTCCTGAGTGCCAGAGCCATCCAGTACGATTCTGGCTCTGTGCTTGCAGACACCGTTACCCGTGTTGAAATGGATTCGGAAGAGCTCGAAAGGGCGGTAAATGCCTTCGTTTCAGAGGCACAACGACATGAGCGCAATCAACAACCCAAGGAATTCCCCAAACGGTTGCAAGGTGTATTTGCGACGTCACACATCGGGCTGGGACTTCTGGGTGGAGGAGCAGCGGGAAGCTGGAAGGGTTTTGGCTATCTGGCAACGCAGAATGAACTTGATATGCCATCCAAGGTGTTGGGAACTGAAGTCATTTCAGAAATTGATGTCGCATTGGGTCAACTTCATGACAGTTTTGACGGTTTGACACAAGCCCTTCGAGTTGTAACTGATGGTGAGATAACATATTCTTATCTTGCTATCTGCGCCAGTTAAAAGTAACTTTTCATCAGCTCAACAAATTCAAATGAAGGTCCAACGATTGATTTCGCACATTTCCTCATTCCTGTCGCTGATCGCCGAGATCCACGTCGCTCGACATGTCGATATCGATGGCATCCGACAAGGCGACGACACTACTGTCAATGACCGTTATTCCAATACTGTTGAGAATGCTCGACGTCTTGTGCGGAGTCTGGAGACTGTTATCCAGGCAGTTTATGACGATGGCGCTGCGATGTTGTTCACTGCACAAGGGTTGCATGGCATTAGCTCCCGTTCTCGTCCAGGCGAACGGGAAGAACAATTCGATCTTCTGGATAGTCTGGCAGCATCCTTAAAGAAGGATCTTGACCTCGTCAAGCAGAACTTTGAGGCTCTGTTATCTGTTGGACATGAACAGGCAGATCTTGCTCAGGGCGATTACAACGGATCCATTGATTGGCGTATGTCGCGAATTAGTGCTATCAACGAACACCTCAATGGCAAGCCCCCTGCTGCTGTTAAGCCTTCGAAACCCTTGGAGTCCGATAGCGAGGATGTTGTCGACATGGAACTCGCCTTTAATAGGCCTGGAATGCGCAAACCCAAGTCTTCCACAGAAGCATCATTTGACTCCCATCTTACTCTTGCAAATCAGGAACCCGTGCCACATGTTCCAATGAATTCTGAGGTCTCCATCAACGATACCTTGGTCGCATCATCAAGTACAGATCACCAGGACGGTGATACCGAAGATGGCACTCATTCCTTGTTCGAAGAAGAAGGTAAGTTAGACAATCCAGTCGAAACGTCAAGCGGTGCTTCAACAGTTGTATCAGTGCCACCTAAGCCTGCCAGACCGCAAACGGGTGCGAGTAAACTCCAACGTCTGTTAGGAGATGATGTGTATGGCAATTATGTTAGCAAGGTTGCCACTGACTTGCAACCATGGTACCTACGACCCAACTACTCGCCTTCCGATATCCTCATTGAACCTGACGGCTCCGTACGCGGAGGAACACTTCCTGCTCTAATTGAACGACTGACTGCTCATGAACAAGCCGGTAAGTCTGGCTATCTCATAGTGCCCATCGAGATGCTCAACATTCTATTAGACACGACCTTCAGCAAAGCCTTCCTTATGACCTATAAATCCTTCACGACTCTAGATAAACTCTTTGAACTCCTTGTCGCTCGCTTCCGTATCCAGCCTCCCGATAACCTCAACCCCGAAGAGCGAGAAGCATGGGATAAGCTAAAACAGCACGTTATTCAGACCCGGTAGGTTTATCTATTCTAGTCGATAACCACGAACTAAAGCATTTGGATTTTTTAGTGTCCTCAACACATTTAAAACTATGGTCGTTGATGAAGGCATAATGGAAAAAGAAGATGACTATATCCTTGACCGCATGAAGGAATTTGTTTCTTCAGATGAAGTCTCTAAGTCCACCGCAGCGAAGCAGCTTCTGATCCTCATTGAAAGAGCCGTAGGTCATTTATTACGGTCATTTGTTCTTCTTCTTAAACGACATTAGCAACGTGGCCAAGGGGATGTCAAAATGTTCATCAACACCCAGACTTCATCACCACCTGCCCCTATCATGCCTAAATCCTGCAAAAAATTGAAACTTCTCGATATCGACCCCCTTGAGCTGGCCCGTCAGCTAACGATTCTGGAGAGTTCGCTATACCAGAAAATCAAGCCATTAGAATGCTTAACTCGCTCCCGTGAGCAGAAAGAGAACACAGATAACATCTCAAATTCCATCCAAACAAGTAATCGTGTATGTTTTCCTCATTTAGTCATCGCCATGCCAGACTGAGCAGACCTTGTGCCTTTTAGATCGCTGACTGGGTGGCAGACTCAATTCTATGCAAAGAAGAAGCACGCAGGAGAGCTCAAGTAATTAAGCATCTAATTATGATAGCAGACGTATGGTCTACCTTCTATACCGCGTTGTCTTTGCATTCTGATGGCCTTTTAGCGTTGCCGTAGTTTGAGCAACTTCTCTACCATGGCCGCAATCATCTCTGGCTTGAATACACCTCCGATCCGACGTTTGAAGCGAACATGGGAACAAGTCAGCCAGCGATTCGTATCGCAATTTGAGATTTGCAATACCATCATCGATTCCAACAAGAATTTTACTAAGTACAAACAAGTCCTCGCCGGTACCGCCCCACCTTGTGTCCCCTTCATTGGTATGTCTTTTTGCTTCTCCCCATTTTTTCATTATATTTATTCTCGATTATCTAGGTCCCTATCTTACGAATCTAGAGTTCATTCAAGTTGGAAATAAAGACATGCTGCCAGACGGACTAATCAACTTTCGAAAACGACAGAGGGCATCCGAGGTAATCAACGAGGTCCAACGATGGCAATCACAACCGTATAATCTCATGCCAGTTCCCGCCATTCAAACATACATCAGTGACTCGCTTGGTCAATTCAAGGATACAAAGGCATCAAGTGATCATTTCTGGCAACTATCGTTGACCCGAGAACCAAAGGAACGAGACGACGAAAAGATGGCGCGGTTACTTCAGGAGAGCGGCTTCTTATGAAACACTGCAAAGGAATTCAAGGTTGTATAATTATTGTCTGTAATATTGTCGGCATCTTTTGTACTTTATCTATGCTTCCTATGATGTTGCTCATGCTTTTTGTTTAACCAATCATTCTTACACGAATACATGGCATAGTTATATGTCTAGAAGAATGTCCTACTTGTTACTATCGTTTCAAGGTTCGTTGCTTTTCAGCGAACTCGACAATCTTACGGTCAACGAACAACCCTTTCCGCTCACGGACAGCATCCATATAACCCTTTGCGATGTTCGATCTATCTGACTTCTCTCCAAGGTCTTCCAATTCTTCTTCGGTTTTGGGAACCCAGAATGGATCGAGGTCAAGAAGCTCGTATCTATATTGCATAGGTTTGAAATAGGGGAACGACCAACATAATGTTATAAGACTCACCCGCTGAAGATAAGTTGTGGGCTTGCCGCCCCTGATGTTCGAGTCCTTATGTCTGTGGGATTTATTGGGTATGAAACCGGAAACACAGAGGAACATAACATACCATCGGCAAAACCAAAACTTTCCACCATAGGAAGCAACGCGGAAACACTGAAAAATGACGTCCCTTCTTTCATCTCTTCTGCAAGAATGCGTCCTCGTCGCTTAGCAATGACACCATAAACCTTTCCAAGAACATCCGCTAATAGAAATTCAGTTGTAATTTATCAAAGATTGGATGATAAATCATACTCGAAGCTTGAATCTCGCAGGAATACATCGCCAACATTAATCTTGGGGACCAATCAAGCAAGCCAGTTCGACATGCATCCCGAACAGAAGAAATGAGAGATCCTGTAACCTGCGACATACGGTTTTGTTCTGTAGAACGTTCAACATGGCTTTTAAAATGGTATAAGGAAAGTTAATTTTTTACCCATCTCTTTTTGCAGCGCTTCCTTGTCCACCTCGACCTGTTCGACAAAGTATGCCAACCCCTCCATAGGTTCCGCACATAAAGGGCCTTGGAACGTAGCAAGCTGAAATCCGGCCTCGATGTGTGTATCAAATTCTCGAATGACCTTTTCAATGTCCGGACCGCCAACCTCATCACCATTGATGCCATTTGAACGCTGTTTAACCCTAGATAAAAGGGCATTATGTAGGGGTATCGAATGTAAGATAAACAACCCCACCATGGATATGTTCCCCCTTTCCTAGCATCAATAAGTAAACAAGCTCCAGCTTTCTGCGGACCAAATGCCCAAATCCTATCCGGTATATCCTTCCACTCACTTCCCAAATCCTTGCATTTTTGGGCGAAGCAACCCCAGAATTGCTCAGCTGTAACAGTAGGCTTTCGGATGACGTTGTCATACTTATCAAGTTCTTGATCTTCTTCACTTGTTTTTTGACCATCTCTGTCCCGTTGAATAGTTTTCAAGACTGTCACATTGTCGAGGATGAAATTGAGAATAGGAAAAGGGAGTGGTTGAGCCCTAATAATAAAGGATACAACTTTCTGCCAGCTTTGGCCCTTAATTGTGCCTCTTGCCGCGTTGGGTTCCTTGGTTGGTGCCATATCTGTCGCATGGATTATAGATATTGCGAATATCTCTTGTCCACAACCACATACCTGGCGCTTTGACGGCTGTCTCCCGGAAGGGCACAATTGGTTTAGAAGCATGTATGTCAATCTTTGCAAATCGTTCGCGTAGGTCTTTCAGACATCGCTGTCATCAGAAATTATTAAGGATAACAGTGAAAATGAAGGCATCTTACTTCCAGATGAAGCTCTCCAGCAGTCAATATGACGTGTTCGCCTGTCTGTTGCTGGAAAGTTTCCACACAGGGATCAGACTGGACGAGTAATTTAATGCCATCAATAAGTTTCGGCATATCCGCAGGTATCGCTGGTTCCAAAGCAACTCGAACGATTGGGGCGGCCTATGAGAAGATGAACAAGGTTGGCGACCCAAAGGGACGATACGTACAGAACGGTTAACTGCTCCCAGATTAATCAGATATTCTTGTGCGTCTATCTCTGGTAAGTGGCCAGCAACATCTAGGCCAGGACCGCAAAGCGTGGCACTCCTGAATACCTTGGATACGAGGCCGCTGATGGCAAAGATGTTGCCCGCCCGAACTTCCTCTACAGGGACGAGCTCACGGCCCATCATGATATATAACCCCTCTACATCTGCAGTTACGATATATTTAGCATTATTAGGATGAGTAGGTCCGAATGCTGTGTCATATTTTGGTAGAATAGCGTAAATCGAAGATCCAACACGTATCGTGCCGGAATATAGTCGAGCGAAACCGAGAACGACTTCAGGGTCTGCATTTTCTGACCCTTCTGGTGGTGGTGGTGGTGGTAGGGGTGGGGGGGATTTGCTGCCAGCAGCAGTGTCTAATGGCGTCAAAGATCTGGAGGTCTGACCACTGTCTGACGCCACTGATCGTATCTCTCGCCCTCTCGCCCTCATCTCCTCAGCAGTCAAAGCCCTTCTTTTATTTTCTGGCATGTCTTTCGCAGGAAGGGCAAACATCTTGCTGACATAAGCCACCACGAAAGCGTTGGGATCTATGTTGGCCGTGTAGAGGTCTTCTTCTAGTTTATTCCGCGGGGGTTTATTTTCTTCGCGGTGATCTGGGTAAAGCAACCTTGACATTCGCGTCGATTGTCCGGTGACCGGGGAAGGAACGATGTCAATTACGGCTTGAATAACGCAGGTGGATAAAGGAAGCCATTGAGTGAAAATTAAGGACAGTAGATGACGCGTTTCCTTCGTCTTGAGTTCTCGAGGTGCAAGTTTCACGTTTAATGTGTTCACGATTTTGACCACTTTCTCAGGATTTCTTGGGAGTTGTTACAAATGCATGAATAACGGCAGGTGGAAGAACTCACGGGCGTAAGATAACTGCATCATAAACGGCCCATATATTTTCTAGCACGAATTGAACGAAAAGAGGTTTGAGAGCGCGTCCTCGAAGATGCTTATGGCTGATTACCCTTTTGGTTTTAGGGTCAAGATAGAAATCACCCCATAAAACCCTCCTCAGATTGCTTTCTTTGATGCCTAACTTCTGGGCGTACAATTGGGCAAACTTGCCCACGCGGAATCCCCAACCATCGATAGCAGATGCAAAGATGACGTTGCCCTTTTCAGGGGCAAAATAGATGTCTTCATCATCTTTTTCCTGGAATTCTTCCGATTCGTTTACTAAAGCATCTGCTTCATCTGCAAGAGCATCCTTCTTTTGTGAAAGTCGACGTTCTCGTTCTTCTCTCCAACGAAGGTCGTCCTCCATACGTTCAGAGGCAAAGAAACTGCCCATGACAGCATTCACCTGCTCGATGAGGCGAGCTAGGTGATGGTATGCCTCCAATGTGGCTAATTTAAGTTCTGTTATCAGGCGATCGACCTTGTTGAGAACAAGTATTGGCCTCAAGCGATCGTATCGGGCTTGCCGCAATACAGAGATTGTCTATTGATTCCTGAACACCGTTTATCGTGAACAAATGGGAGGGATTACCTGGGTGCACACGCCTTCCACAACATCAACCAACACGAGTGCGCCATCACATAACCGCGAAGCAGCTGAAACCTCACTGGCAAAATCAACATGTCCTGGTGTATCGATTATATTGACCACGTAATTCCTTAACGATTTGTCTAAACTTAAATACCTTCGTTCAATACATCCCAAATCAAATAAAATTAATGCAAACCTCCAGTTGCAGCCATCTCCATAACTTGGAACTTCAATGACACAGCACTACTTTCCATTGTAATGCCCCTCTCTTGTTCATCTTCTCTGCTGTCGAGGTAACGCATCTTACCAGCCATTCTGGGAGAGATTATGTTGTTTGCAGCGAGAAGAGCATCCATCAGCGTGGTCTTTCCATGGTCAACATGTCCAAGAGTTGTTATGATTCTGACGTTTGCTGCATCGGGGGACTGCATCCTGTCTTTGCTGGAAGAACGAGGCCACAGCGGGATGAAGAAAAAGTTGAGGTTGAGTCAATGAGCCTAACTCCGATGTGCACTTGCCGAAGTCGGCGGCACTGCCAGAGAACTTGATCGATTGTCAAGATGATGATGCCATCAAGGAGACCAAAAATAACACAGAACAGGATCAT
>JAIUJM010000201.1:0-21658 GCA_026262225.1 Inosperma sp. D86
TTCTAAGCTCTTAAATGATGTTCCAACTCATACAATTGCGTCCGTCACTATTTCACTCGGTTGTGACCCGCACCTTCTCGACGAGCTGCGCTCAACTAGCCGGCCATAACAAGGTGCGTCCTGAGTTTCGACAAAGACGTTGAAACGTCATTGAGGCAAGAAGTCCTTGGTGCATAGTGGTCCAAGATCAAAGATAAGAAGGGTGCAAACGATATACAAAAAAGTCTAGTGTACTCCAGGGCAAGTAACGTATGTTTCCATTATGTCAACTACATTTTGGTATGTGACTCAAGCCTCTGGTTCTTAATTTAGGAGATCCTTACGGCTATAAGAAGTTCGCAACTCTAGTCATTATTCTCAGCCCCAATATCTCATCATCGTTTATAGATGGTGGGTCTGCAGATCCAGCGCTGAATGTACATTTGGCCACGGCGTTGAAAAAAGCAAAGGAACTGGGCGTGCCGAAAGAGAACATCGAGAAAACTTTCGCTAGGGTAAGTTTTCGAGTTTCGAATATCGTGCATGTCATTTATATTCATAGAACTGGTATTTTCTGTTAGGCAGCAGGAGGGAAGGATGCCACAGGAAGTCGTTTGGTGTATGAAGCACTGGCATTTGATTCTGTCGGGCTCATCATGTTTGCGATTTCCATTTTTTAAAAATATATTTGTTGCCTTACATTTCGAAGAGAATGTTGCACAGATAACATCAATAGAACACTACACAATATACGGGACATCCTGAATGTCCGAGGGTACGTCATCTTGTGCTTTTGTTTTGTAATAAATCATTCACTTGTAACATTTATAGTGCTCGCATGACTCCAGTAAAATTTATGTTTGAACGACGAGGGCGAGTTACAGTGTCCGTCCGTAAGTCAAGTGGAGCCCACGCAGATCAGATTTTCGACCTTGGGATCGAGAACGGAGCAGTTGAAATGAACGAAGTAGACGAAGCAGATGTCATGGAGGTAATGTATTGCACAGTCTGACTTTATCTGTATGTTTCTCATGTAGAGCTATAATAGTTCTTATGCCTGCCCGAAGATCTCGCACGACTGGAAGCTGGCATTCGTAGAGGTACGGATGGCAGTCCAGGTGCCAGTGTAATATCTACGGAGCTTGTCTACGTACCCCGAGAGCCACGAGTCATTGAAGGCGAGGAGAGACGAAGACTTGAAGACTTGGTAGAAATCCTTGAGGCTGACGGTGACACAATCAAGGTATACACATCAACTAGTTTTCAGACTTGACACCACAGGAGGTTCCCATATATATAGGGATACAATTTAGATTTATTAGAACTCGTCGACTTGTTCTACGCTCCGCCCACCACGATGGGGCTTTTCCAACTTGGTTTGAAGGAAACCCATGCGTTCCCATCTTGTCCACCGCAAGTTACCATCCCATTCTTCTCAGCCAAGGCAATATATTGTTTGAACGACTTGACACCCGCTCTTTGATATAGGTTCACCTGCTTGGCTAACTCCGCACCGACTGCTGAACGTAATGGTCGAAGTTGCCCTTTCTGGTAATGAAACTCAAGGCTATGGAAGAGTGGACAGAATATAACAGGAATAGTATAAGGTGCTGGAGTCTCAAATGCTGGAGCTGCCTTCTTCAGCGTTGTAGAAGGTTCATTTTCCTTCGCGGTAGTCATGCTTGAAAGCGAGGATGTATTTGAGGTCGACCCAAGCAAAAGGGATCCACGATTCTGCGATGACTTCTCCGCTTCCATGTCCGAATCCATAGACATCGATGAGGACGTTGCAATCGGGCTGGCCCAAATATTAGGCGTTGTTTCCTCTATATCTGCATGCGGAGAAGCTGGGACGACCACGTTTTGTCCCAAAAGTTCCAGTTTGGGGGTGAAACTTGATATCTGAGAGACCATGGTCTCGAATGGAGGCTTCGATTCAGCGGTGCAAGCTGATGAATGGGAATGGCAAGGAGAAGGATTCAAGACCACAGCGGTCGGATTGTCGGCAAGGAGCCTCTTGGCTATGTTTGAGGTTTCCGATTCGGTGGCTGGCCCTGAACTTGCTCCTAGGTTGTTACAATATTCGGAAGTTTCCTCCATTATGGATGGAAGTTCCTTTGTAACGTCCCCGTCTACACGCAAATCAGGGCCACCTGCTGCTTTGAAGACGTGGCAGGTCCCTTTGACAGTTACATTCGAGCCTGACTCCTGGCTGACGGAGGCAAATGCAGCGAGACCGTGTGGAATATGAGGTGGCGAGTGAGGAATGTTCATCGCCGATGTTTTTACAGCATTTGACGGCTGGCTCGTTTTGACTTCTGTCAAGTTCGAACGTCCGAAAAATGGGGATCGACTTTGTAAAACTGATGGCTGTTGTGCTGGCGTTCGATTGCTGAGATATTGGGTAATGTCCACTGGTTGGTTTGCTGGAGCAGAATTTGAACTTTCGCGGCCACGTCCATAACTTGGCAAGAGCACAGATGAACTTTCTTCATCGTGCTGGAATGACTGCCGACTGTTTGACCCAATTTCCAAGTTAGGGACAGTAGATGGATTCACAACATCTTTGAACCAGTCAAAGCATACTGAAGCCTGAAACGTTAAGCTAATGTGGGCATTTGGTAATGTAAGGAGCACAGTTCGATAGCCTCGAAGTTTCAGGGTCGATAAGGCATAAGCAAAATCGCGGTCACCAGTAATCAATACGATGGTAGATGGAGAGGGAATATCAATGACATATGCAAGCATATCCACTGTAGAAGTCCTTTAGTAAAAATTCTTACACATTCGAAATTACGCGAACCAAGAATCATCTTATCCGCAACGTCTTTTCTGCCATTACGAGGACAGTTGACTAGAGATATTCCCGACGACTGTAGTTCTGAACGGAGTTGGAGGCATCTAGGGGCTGGAAATTGTTCATTCATATCGGCATAGGCCCTAAAAACTTTGACGCTGCCATATGGACGTGACAGAGAGTGGATATTATTTGCCACGGCATAGCCAGATGCATTAGATGGCACAGAGCAGTTTTCTGAGATTCGAGGCTGTGAGTGTGTAAGATGTAAAACAATTGGCCAATTCGAACACACCATAATCCCAGAAGATGGCAACGTTCTCTGAACTTTTCATCGTAGAAAGATAAACGGAAACAACCCTTGAGTGTGCTTTCGATTTTTGGCATTAGCTTTACGACTTTGCCGTTGCTTTGCTGTATTAAGTTGATGATGCTGTTGCTATTTATTACTTACTGTGCGAATTTGATGGCAAATCAGCGGTTTCGATTTTAGCCACTAATTGATACCCACCGTTATGTTCGCGTCGGTCTGTACTACTACCCAGGACTCGCCCAAAAGTCACTAAAGTACCGTTCCCTTTCAAGTTATACGGTCAATGAATGCGAAACTCAAGCTCAAAGTATGGCTGAGGCTGCCGCCATGTCAACAAAGCTTAACTTTGAAGCTTAATTAACACACGACAAGGAGTTTGGGTTGCTTGAAGTTGCAATGTGAAATGTTTTATGCTTTTGGTAGACGATCTCTTTCATAGAACATTTTCTTTTGTTATACTTATTTCAGGTAACTGGACAGCATTATACTATTGACTTGAGGCTTTCACGAGGCCGCATAGAAAAAAGACCTAAGACAAGAAGTACGTTCTGCAAGGAAAGTGTACAACGAGGCGCTTCCCTAAGGCAGTATGCCCAGACAAGGCATCATGAATCACCAACCTAATCCACGCTTTCCTGTTAGCGCCACCCGATGCCACGATACCCGCGTTCTCAGCTAGCGTTATATATTCAGAAAAAGAGTTTATCCCAACCTTCTTATACGTCCCCATTTTCTTCATCCGTGATTCAACCACTGATTGGAAAGAACGGGGTATACCCTTTGATCTGTGACGTCGGAGGACTTTAACAAGATCAGTGAACATTTCCGGAATGACTGGTGACCGTGGTGCAGATGTGGCATAGCTGCCAGCTGGTGACGACGAAGAATCTACTGATGCACGAGGGAAATGTGCTGGGACTGTGTTTGGTGGTGCTAGTAATGGTGTTCCCGGTAAACTGTTTGAGATCTCTTGCTCGCCACGTAAGTCATTTCTGAGGCTATCTGATGACATGCCTATGTCAGAAAGACCTTCGGAAATTCTCTCCCCACCCGTTTCCAAAGTTGACCCCATCCGGCCAGAAAACATGTTGACAGGGCGAGAGTCACGAACGGAAGTCGAAGCACCCCAACTTGTAGGAGGAAACACGACCTTCTTGCTAGGTGAGGTTGGAGCAATAAACGTGCTTTCAACACCATGAACCTCCCACTTGCTGCGTGCGACGGAATAATTTTGAGAAAGCTCAGATCCCGTTCGTGTTTGGCTTGCAAATTCAACCCTCTCCTCTGTGTCCAACGTCAATGAGTCCACAGGACTGTGTGACGATGGACGCATACGTGAAGTGGGTATAAAGTCCGTTTGTTTCACAACGGAATCAACCCAATCAAAGCAGGTCATAGCTTGGCTGGTTAAAGTAGGGTGTGCACCTGGTAGCGTGACGAGGACCGTGTAGTAGAGGTGTAGTTTGAGGATCGACAACCCATAGGCAAAATCGCGGTCACCTGTTATTAAAACCACGGTAGACGGAACAGGATTATCGATAGCATAGACTAGCATATCCACTACACAGAAAGTCAGTGGCATAAATTTTAAATAAAGGTCCGACATAGTCACCAAGGAGCATTTTGTCAGCTACTTCCTTCCTGCCATTATGTGGACAGTCAACCACAGACACTCCGCATGATTGTAGTTCGGACCTGAGGCTAAGAAATCTGGATATGGGCAGCTGTTCAGATATTTTAAGGTAAGCCTTGAGCTTGAAGAGTTTGACCGTGCCGAACCGACGAGCCAAAGACGAAATGTTGTTTGCTATGGCGTAGCCAGAGGCGTCCTTTGGCACAGGGCAATTCTCTATGTAGTATCAATTGGGTAAGATATATCAATTATATAGGTAAATCAGAAAGTACCATAGTCCCAGAAAATGGTATCAGAATGATACATAATAATAACGGCAATTTCTTCAAGTTCAGCCGCAGGCTTACTTATATATGCCTGCAAATTGAAATGCGGCTAAGTGAATTTTTATGTCAGAGAGCTAAATTTCGATAAGCTACTAGGATGTACGTAAAATGTAGAGTGAGTAAAACCTACTCATAGTATGTATCACCAAAGCATCAATTTCAAGATCAAGTTTTTTTCTTAGGCTGCAGTAGGGTTCGATGTTCACTAGGGATGCAAAAAAAAAATCATAAAAGTAAAAAGTCGACCTGAAAGCTATACTTAGTCAAATACTTCCTTACCTGAAGTAAGTTTTTGAGGTAAATGAGATGATCATTGTGTGACTCATGGAACAGAACTCAAGAGTTGTACATACGTCGGAGGAAACTACATCCTCAGGTTATAAGTTCATGACGTCCAAGGGTAATGTTTAGGTGGGATTTCTAGTCTCTGTCGGAGTTGCCTTAATAGTTTGTGATCAGTCCACCTCTTTTGGCGTTCTGATTGCCATATGTGGTTCGTGGAATTGTTTACATTAAGTGTCGCACAACAAATAACTACTTAGTTCCACAGCGATCGTAGTATATATTGTAGTGTACAGAAGTGTGTTTTGAGTTAAGTGAACATAGAGAACTCGCAAAGCCAAGCAATCCTTTGCAACAATAAATACTAGAGCAGTGGTTGATCAAAAACCAAGTGTTATTAATCTGCTACGTACCTCGTATCTGCTTAATTTCGCCATTTCAAAAATGATCTGGAGGTGTTTCAAATCTCACGACGCATATGCCCTGGCAAGGCGAACTTCGCGGTTCCCACCTTCATCCACTAATTTCACATATCCAGCTTTGACAGCGGCATTAAGATATGTATTGATCCTCTGATGGCCGGCACGCTGGAACGCATCTGGGTGGGCATCTAAAATCTCAGCAGCAATCTTATTCCTGAGAAGAGCCCCTTTGTTTTTCCGAAGAGCATCAAATAGAGGTGCCCATTTGGCTGGAAAAGAATTTTTCTTTCCAGACCCGGCTGGTACAGAAGTCTTGGCAGCCGGAGACGCTGGAACGACAAGGGATTTGGACTTGGGAGTCTGTTTAGGCTGAGAAACGCTCGGTAAATTGGCAGGTAGTTTGAAGTGGTTGGGTGTGTTTGGAATAGCCTTCGGTTTGGGCGGAACGTAAGAGGTTGGCGTTGTAAAAAAGGAAGTTACGGAAAACGGTTGGAGGACAGATTGATTGGAAATGACCGAATTGCTCGTGCTTGTAGAACTGCTTGAAGGCAGTGAAGATACGGGCGGTGTTCCTGCCTTGACATGGACTTCATTTGCCAGTGATTCATCAATCCTAAATGTTTCTTCCGACGGCTTTGTAACCATGCTATCAAGCGTTGGATCATAGCTCTGCACAGACGTCTGATATATGACAGGAACCTGGGGTGGAGGTCTGCCTTCACAAGGAGTTGGTTGGATGACGGAATTCTGATGAGGCGGAACTTCCGAGATCCTTGGAGAAGTGGGCGGAGCGGTAGCTGGTCGTATAGGGGTATCCCAAGACAACGAACATCCTTGACTATCGGGCTCTGAAAGCTTGGTGGCATCTTCGACCAAGGGAGGTTCAACTACATCCTCTTGTAGAATGCTCATAGGATGGCTCAAGGGTTGTGAAGGGGAAACTACTTGTTTTCCGTCGACAAGGAGGGGTGTCTTTTCCGCGGATTCGTAGGCAGCTGCTAAAATCACTGAACCAACAGTAAGCGTTCGAAGAGGGGTCAGGAGGTGGGTCTCTTGAACCGTTGTAGTGTCTGGCTTTCGATCGTTGAAAGGCGAAAATGGTGGTACACTCGGGTTTAGGAGAGTAGAACACGTAGACAAGGGATCACCGTTTGGAGCGCGGATCTCTTGGCTTTTTTGACGAAATGAAGCAACGGCGGAATTGGCCTGTCGCTCAGCAGCTCGGTCACGGATAGATGGTACGAGACCGATGGTGTTATTTGTACTATCCCCTTCTACAAAATCTGTCACTGGGACAGACGGGGATGAATTTATAACGATGGGAGGCTCTGAAATCGCATCCCGTTGTTGTTCAGAAGGCCGTCGGAGTTGACGTTCTGGAGCGCCCGTCTGGCATTTCACAACGTCATTGAGCCACTCGAAGCAGATGTCTGTCTGCGTTGTTAACGCAGGACGTGCGTTAGGACCCGCAATAAGCACAACTTGGTACTGTCGCATGTTTAAAATCGATATTGCATAGGCAAAATCACGATCTCCACTTATCACAAAGATAGTAGATGGAGCAGGGTTATCGAGGGCGTAAGTCATCATGTCCACTATTTGAAAGTGGAGGTCAGCTGTGGTAGGACAAGGGATGAAACTGAAATTCACCGAGAATCATTTTGTCGGCTACTTCCTTCTTCCCGTTATGAGGACAATCAACCAAAGTTACACCTGATGATTGAAGCTCAGACCTCAAAGTAGAGGTTTGATTCGATGTCTCAAGGTACGCCTTGAAGACCTTAACGCAGCCAAATGAACGAGTTAAGGAGCGAATGTTCTTGGCTATAACATGGCCAGAAGAGTTTGCCGGCACGGGGCAGTTCTCTGGTGGTGACAGAATTAATCAGTACCTGTACGAGAGACCAAGAATTGTGAGTGAGGCAGCACCATAATCCCAAAAAATGGCAACATCGGAATCGTCTGAGGGGCCAGTATTCATTTGGAGAGCAGGAAAGACATGTATTAATTAAGAGGTTATGGACTTAAATTCGTGACAAGCTGCGATAGGCTCGTTTGTACTGGGCCGGTAATTGTGTGAAGCAGACGGCCGTGGGCGTGTCAGAATGATCAACGTCAACTCAATTTATCCGCAAGCTCCTTAATTTGACATAGGCTCGGACACTATATGTAGGTTGCTGAGATAGTGCGCATCTTACGCTCGGTATCGACTGAATAAACAAGAAACGTTTAAATATTCACAACATGTATGTAGAAGTCAAATGAATAGTGTGATTACCATCCACACCCACCACTCGTCTGATGACCCCGGCCTTGATAGCTGTCTCGATATAATTGGTGTATTTTCCGACACCTGCAACCTTGTAGGCACTTGGAAATTCTTTTAACAGTATGGTGGGGAGTGTGAGATAGGGAAACTTTCCACCATGCTTGCGAAGAACGGTAACGAGGGGAAGCCAAGCAGTTGGTATTCCGACTGGTATACTCCGTTGTGGAGATTGATTGAGGGAGGATGGTTTTGCTGGGGATGCCTTGGGTGCAGTCGGAAGAATTGATGTGGAAGCTGGTTTGCGTTCCGGGCTGGTCATCTTCATCTGACTGCTTTCGCCTACGGGTTTGATAGGAATGGTACTCTTCGGCGCATTGTTGGCGACGGTTATCAGAGGCGTGGATGGTTGTACACTGGGAGGTTTAGTGCCCTGTGTATCTGCCACCGCCGGCACTGATGTCTTTTCTTCAACTTGAACTACCTTCGGCTCTTCAGCTGAGGTTGGCGCAGTTGACGGTTCAGGTCTCTGCACTAAAGAAAACCTGCTGTCGACTGAGGCTTTGGACGACGAGCTCGACACGGTCATTACAGATGCCCGTCTCGTAAACGTATGCATCGTAACCTGGTCTTCATCGAAGGGTTCAAATTTTTCGGAGTCCGTGAAATTCGACATCATTCTTCCTTTTCCTTTTAAAGGTGATGTCGGAATTGATTCGTGGATGGTGCCACCCTGATAAGTCGATCTGACGGGGGGCGTGAATAAGTTGATCGGCGTAGATGTCGCTTTGGCGGCATTGACCGAATTCGTACTCTGAGGAAAGGGACTGCGAGTCCGTGAAAAATCGAATGCCAGTTTCGACGATGATCCAGAGCCCTTTAGGCCGGATGGGATGGTCACCGGATTTCCACGAGGAGAGTGGCGGGGCAGCTGTGTTGTACTTGTATCTTGTTGCAAATTTGAATAACCCCGCCTGAACTGTGACGAGAACGGAACTGATGTGGTTGTTATATTTGGGTCGTAAATGTTGTCGAAGGCGCTGTCTTGATTAAGGATGCTCGCGTTCCAGTCAAGATGGATGGATGATTGCGACGTGAGGTCCGGGTGTGTGCCAGCTGGGGACAATAAAATGAGATGAAAGCCTCTCATTTCAAGCGCAGCAATGACAAGTGCTACATCCCGGTCTCCCGTGATAATAGCGTATGTATGGGAAGTTGGGCGTTCCCAGGCATGGAAAAGCAGGTCCACTAAGCATATGAATTAAGGCTCTGCTGGATATGCTAGCGCAACTTGGATTACAACCCACCAAGCATCTTTTTTCTTGCACCCTCGTTTCTTCCTTCAGAAGGGCAATCAATTAAACATGCCCCAGACGCCGAAAGTTCCGAGCGGATTCGCGTCGTGGCGGGCGGAATGGGATAGTTTGAGTAATCCCAATACACCCTCAAGCACGTCACGGTGCCATAGTCGACAAGGACAGAAGAAAGTTTCTTCACTATATTGTAAGTCGAAATGGCAGAAGCCATTGTGGAAGCCAGGGTACTCTCTGTTAACCAAAGTTGTTATATAAACAATGCATAAAGAATGATCAACGGAGAAACGAACCGAAATCCCAAAAGACAGTAATATGTTCACGTTCTTCAATTTGAGAGTCCATGTCTGTAAGAATTATGGTCCTAAAGAAAACCGAAGAAACACTTCATCCTGCGTTTGAGGATATGACCCGACTTATAGCACGAAGGGAGGATGGCATCCTCACGACCGGCAATGCCGAAAACATGCGGATGTCGTTAGCATGATGAAAACTTTCGTAAGACCTAGACAGTTGGCAATTTCATGTTATCCTCAAGACCTGCTCAAGCTCTCCGATCATATCAACAGAATGTGAATGTTCTTGCAACACATGATGAGTGAAAGTAAGATCAGAAGGCATGAACTACGGACCTCATGCCTGTTGTCTTGCACCAAATGCGTGGCTCTTGTATCAAGAAAAGTATCGTAAATAGCAGTCACAGCGTTTACCTATCTTTTATTCAGACACGGGCAACACCCATAAACATGCATTCTGCGCCTTGCTCTGCATATGCAGAAATCTATTCGTCGACGAAGATGAGTACAATTACAATATATTCAAGAGACAATTAACTCTGCGACAGGAATGGACCATAAGACATTGAACTTGATTATGCCCTTGTAACCATTCTAATTCAATCACGTTCAAATCCGCCTACGAAAGATTTCAGTTGTCTATAAACCCTCCGCATTCGTGCACTCCAGGCTTCAGAACGAAAAAGATCGTACTCACCCTCTTATATCTGCTCAGTATGCATAATTCTCCGTGAGCCTGATCATTGGCACATCCTTCGATTGCATCATAATGCCATTTTCTACAACTCCTTCCCTAATAGCCATGTCGATGTATGTGCCTTTGCTACAACCAGCGATTGCTGTAGCCATCGCGTAATCATGCTGCTTCTGAACTTCACGGACAAGCCTTTTCTTCTTGATTACGCCATTGGAATCATGAATGGTTCTGACGACTGGAAGCCATTTCGGTGGCGGGGACGCCCAATAGGTTTTGAGCTTGATCCCATTCTTGGCCTTTGACTTCTTCCCAACACATCGTTCCACAACTCCATCCCCGATCGCCATGCCAATGTAGTTGCCTTTGTCACAACCGGCTATTGCTGTAGCCCTTGGGCAATCACTAAGAACTTTATTCATAAGCTTCTTCCTCATTGCTATCCCATTGCTCTTCCGAAGGTAGTTAACCAATGGCATCCATTTTTCAGGCGGGGACGCCGGCTGCGGAAGGCTCGACATATGACCTGGTGGAACAAAAGTGAGGGTGGTAGGAAACGGAGTGAATGGTACTGGAGCAGGAGTAGATATCGTGGTCACTTGAGAGCAAGATAGACCTTCATTGACTGTACTGCCGGAAAGGTCGAGAAGAGGTACAATCACGAATGATTCCCCGTTCGCCGCATCCGTTGTATCGACGGAACCAAAGACTTCAACTGTTGGCAGTTCAATGCAACTAAAGTTGCTTTGTTGCGAATGTGATGAGAGAGAAGATGCGGGGCGCTGAGGAAGTAATGGTGCATCGATGTCATCTTGTAGTTCGGATGTTGGGTGTTGAATTGGCCGGGAAAGCTGGACGTTTGAGTCGTCGAGTCGAAGAGCAACTTGGCTACATGGAACGTTGCGGGAAACCGAGTCGAAAGGTCTTGAATCGAAAACGTCGGATGAGACAAGGTGTGATCTTGCAGGGTCTATGATTCGCGGTTCATGTCCCAGCTCAAGAGATCCCATAGTTTTTGGGGATGTCATATGCACTGCGGGGTGGTCCTCTTTGTCGACGACATCAAAGCCGGGGTCATTAGATTTAAAGGAAGAATATTTCGAGGAGAGATCGTTTAATTCATAGGTAGTAAGTGCTTGAGGCAGGCTGAACGCACGATTGACAGGCGAAGACATTGAGGTAATAATTGAAGAACTGGCGCAAGCTTCACCCAAAGACTGCCGTTCGTCGTGACCATGTTGCATGATTGCGACAAATGGCCTTGTGACAGTACTTTCCGCAGGTTTGTCGGTGATAGTAGTTGCTAAAATGTGAGGATCTGACGCAACTACTCGAAGAGTAAGGGAGGGGTTCTCTTGAATACTCGCAGTGGTTGACGAACTTTGAACGTTTGTAGGCGTGAATGGCGGCACGATGAGAGTAGTCAAAGACTCGGGGAAAGAAGAAGTGGAATCCGATCGTTGCTCGGCAACTTGGCCACGGAGAAGCGGAACGACATCGATGTCGTTAATTGTACTATCCTTGTCTACAATTGGGATAGATGGAAGTGAAGGGACGACGATAGGAGGTGCTGAAATCCCGTTCGAATGAAAGTCGAAGCGTTGTCGAAGTTTATGGTTTGCATGTGTGTCTGGAGCGCCCGTGTGACACTTCACAACATCCTTGAGCCAACTAAAGCAGATGTCGGTTTGCGAGGATAAAATCGGACGTGTATTAGGACCCGCAATAAGCACAACTTGGTAGTGTCGCAGGTTTAGAACTGATAAAGCATATGCAAAGTCGCAATCGCCACTTATCAAAAAAAGGGTGCACGGAGGAGAGTTATCAAGTGCATAAGCCATCATGTCCACTATTAGGGGTCAGCGCTCAGTGGGTAGGGCACGTAACTGAAATTCACCAAGAATCATTTTGTCGGCCACTTCCTTCTTACCATTGTGAGGGCAATCAACCAGAGTGACACCCGATAATTGAAGCTCGGACCTCAAAGTAGAGGTTTGTTTCGACGTTTCAAGGTATGCCTTGAAGACCTTGACACAGCCAAATGAATGAGTTAAGGAGCGAATGTTTTTGGCTATGACATGGCCAGACGAATTTGCAGGCACTGAACAATTCTCTGGGAAACAGAACTAATCAGCACCTCTCCGACACCAAGCATCGTGAGTAGGCAATACCGTAATCCCAAAAAATGGCGACACTTGACTCGTTAGAGGGGCCAGCTTTCATCGGGCAAGAAGAGATGAGGAGTTGCGATAACAAGGACTTAGGCGCCCGTCTGTGTTCAAGTTGATGGAACTTTGATAAACAAAAGACAACAACTCATATGAAGACAAGTTTACTTACTGGTAACAACTTGATGCTCAGTTGTTGAGCCAAGGCCGAAGCTGAAAGCGAGGGGAATGTCAGAAAATGCTTATAGCCTAAAATTGCTCTGCCCTTAGAACTTGGGGCTCGATTACAACTTCGTTGCCTTGCATTCCAAAGAAGATTTTTACAGATGAGCACGATAGATTCTCAACAAGGCATTCAAAATAAGGCCTTCCTACGAAGGCTTCTAGTTGCCCAATCTCCGTATGATGATGTGGACGATACCGGCCAAGGCCCCATATCACCCCTGCTCAGATGCATATTTCTCCGTGAGCCTTATCACTCGCTTTTCCTTGACTACTCGCACGCCGCATCGCTCCACAATCTTATCCCGGATAGCCATATCGATGTTCGCGCCCTGGCAATTCTTGAGAACTTTACGAATGAGTTTTGGCTCAGCTTTGCCATTCCTCTGCAAGTAATCGACTAAAGGCAACCACTTTTCGGGTGCTGAAGCCACCGAAGGAACCACGAGGGTGATCATTTGCTTATTCTTTGATTTCCTCTCGATGTATCGTTCCACAATTCCTTCTTTGATCGCATTGTCGATGTACGTGTCTCTGCTATGACCTGCTATCGTGAGAGCACATGGGTGATCGTTGATAACTTTAGTGACAAGCTTGTTGCCCCTCGCTATCCCATTGGACTTTCGAAGGACGGTAATCAATGGCATCCATTTTTCCGGCGTGGGTGTCGGCTGCAGAAGGCTCGGAGTGTGTATTGGCGTAAGTGGCATGAAATCGGGAAGAGGAGTATCTATTGCGGTCACTTGAGGTTGAGAAGATCCATCATTGACCTTGTCTTGCCAGGAAATAACATCGGGAAGTGTCACTGGGACAATGGCAGGGGATTTCATTTGCGCAGAATCCGTTGTATTAAAGCGACCAGAATCTTCCATCGCTGGCATTTCAATGGGAGTGAAGCTTCGTTCCATCGATTCCGGATGAGATATTATGGTAGCGGTGGAGTTTCTCCTGGAGGGTCCAAGTTCAGAAGGGGTAGGCGTCAATCGAGGACGCAATGGCGCATCGCCGCCGTCGTCACCTAGTTCAGATTTCGGGTGAGTCGGTTGGTCACGAATTGGTGATAAAGGGTTGGTCGTCGTGTCTTTTGGTCTCTGTGTAGAAGCGTCAAAGCTTGGCATGTTGAGGGAGGCTGGATCCACAGCGTTTGCATCAAAATTGTGGGACCGAGACTTTGCGGCGTCCCCGGATTGGGGACGAGGGAAAAGTGGTCCATCTCCCAGTCCAAGAGAACCCATTGTCTTCGGTGATGTCATATAGACTGCGTGCAGGTTTTCGTTGTCGAAGACATCGAAACCTGGATCGGTAGACTTAAAAAATACTAGCGGAGGGTCTCTTTGCGGAAGGACGTTCAATTCATGAGTGGTAACCTCTTGATGGAGAAATGTACTTCCTCGAGGTCTTATTGACGAAGAGGGTAGAGGTCTGGCCGAAGGACGGACACGAGCCGACGTAGCAAAAGATGGCCTTTCATTGTTAACCCCTCGCCCGATTCCGAGGACGACTTGTGACCAGTCAATCTGAGCAGATGCTTGAGAGGTCAGGTCCGCGTGCGTGCCTGCTGGCGATATCAAGACAATGCGGTAGTTCCTCATTTCCAACAGTGCCAGAGCATACGCGATGTCGCGGTCGTTTGTAATCACAACAAGTGTGTGGGACACGGGATGGTCCCATGCATGGAAGATCATATCCGCTAATGAGCATCAATGGTCAGGACACGAATTTTAATATTTTAGAGGCCTACCCAGCATCTTCTTGATCGCCACACCCACTCTCCCATTTCCCGGGCAATCAATCAAAGAGACTCCAGAAGCGGAGAGCTCCGTTCGAAGGCGGGTTGTTGAGGCTTGAACTGGCTGCCAATCATAATCCCAGTACGCCTTTATTGAAATCAAGGAGCCGTATTGAGCAACCGAAGCGCGGATGTTCTTCACCATCTCATACGTTGAAATGGTGGAGGCAGCGCTTGACAGTTGAGTCGATGCTGTCAGCCAGGAGGTCAGCATATGATTGTATCATTGCCCGAAGCAAAACGTTACCGAAGTCCCAGAAGATGTTAACGTCATGATATTCTTCGTTTTCCGACATTATCTCTATTGTATAGAGATATAGATGGGACGCCTAGAATAATAAACAGGACGTCCTGCCAGGACTTACAGACTTATAGTTTGTTGAACAAACGCGCACCCGGTTGAAGGTTCCGAAGACATGAGGTAGCCGCGTGGATCTCGTAAAAGACTTCAGAGTTTTCGGCAGTTGTGCTCCCTGAAATGTGACATTCAAGCCTGCAGGCGTTAGGTAACGTTTGACGAGGTAATTTGCGACAAATAGGAAACTGTTTCCCCAACTTTGGATGAACTTTGTTAAAGCAGGGGGTTATGAATGTTTTAACGCCTAACTTGTTGGGTGCATATCCAGCATTATTTTTATATAAAAAATGCAGAGTGACGAGACCTGAAATCATGGTTAAGGGGAGATAAGGTGAAGAACGGGAAGACACACTGTGCTCGGTTGGCCATCTTCTAAGCCCACGCAACTTACTTGCCCAAGGACCGGATAAAGCGAAGATTCTTTTTCAATCAAAAACAAAACACAAGACAAGTAAAGAACATCACTAAATCAAGGCAATTTCAGCGGTAGAAGAATCCACCGAGCGCCTAAAAGAAGCCGTCTTCGAGATGTCTGCATGTCATAATTCATGATCAAAAGCACAGAAGTGAGACGGATTGAGGAGGTCTGATCCCAGTCAGAACCCACAAACATCGAAAATGAGTGGAAGGCACGTCCACAGCTGCACGGCTTCCTGACGGACAGGAGGTTAAGACGATTAATTCAGCCATAGTGCGAAATGAGGTGAATTTTGAACATTGCGACTTGAAGTTACTGTTAGGGATGCAGGGATTTATATTATCAATATTATCATTGGATAGTTTTTCCCAGTCTAGCGAGGTGGTAATTTATTGTTGACTTGTGTGTCTTCTTTGGCATCGGCTGGAGAGCGAAAATTGAATGCCAAGTGAAGGAGGAACCAGGGTTATGGAACAAAAAGGTGGTCAACCATTCGCAGTCGAGAAAAAAAGACAATCGAAACACGAGAAGGACGCACCGTTCTCCGCATACACTGAAACAAAATTTGAGCAGTCTCACTACACTCCTTTGTGTTGTGCAAATCTTTGGTTGCTGCCCAGCATGCAAGCATAGCTGACAGTTCGGGAGCACACAAGACAGTCTGTGCCGCTGCAAGATAAAATATCAGAACACACCACACAGAGCCCATAAGAACATTTTTTCTTGCCTTTCCTCGGTCGAACTTTCAATCTTTTGATATGGATAGTCATCGTGTCCTTCAACGAGCAAAGTTGCTGCTCAACCAGAAGTAGACGACGCCACGTGACTTCGTCTCCGAATCTCCGTCTTGACAACTTCCACGTCTCTTACTTATACCTTGTTCACCGTTCACCGTTCGCTTCCACTAGACAATTGGATTTTCAAGTGCTGTTCTCGTTTCCGTTGTGCATTCTACACATCCTGATATGACTGCACTGAACAAGAACAATTCTGGTGTGTCAATCTTGTTGTCTGTAATGGAATACAATGACGGGCGGCTTAAATACATTTGTTCTCATCTCTAGCTGTGAAACGTATCATGCAGGAGGCGAAAGAACTTGCCAGTGATCCTTCAACGGATTATTCTGCTTCTCCTCTGGAGGTATACATCGATCTGCTGCATTAGATGGAAAGGGCTGACTGATTGATTTACCTAAACATTTGTCCATTCCAGGACGACATCTTCGTGAGTTATTCATCACCCTTCTTGACATATCGAAAACTGTATTTACGTTTTAAAATTTAGGAATGGCACTGCACCCTTCGCGGCCCCCAAGGAACCGAATTTGAGGGTGGACTTTATCATTTCCGTATACTCTTACCTGCAGAGTACCCCTTTCGACCGCCAGCGATCATGATGTTAACACCAAATGGGAGGTTCGAGCTGAATACCAAGGTCAAGCGCCCCAACTGCAGTTATGACCGCATTAATTACTGACGTTCTCCCAGATCTGTATAAGCTTCACGAACTGTATGTCCGCCTCTCCGCCCCAGTTGCCATTAATGGCTCACTCTCGAGAATCGTAGATCACGAAGAATTATGGCAACCAGCTTGGGGTGTAAGGACAGGTAAATCAATCCCCACTCTATCTCCGTTCGAAGTAACTAAAAGAGTTGCATAGCAATAATTGGTCTACAGGGATTCTTTCCTTTGAAGGGCCAGGCCGCAGTTGGAATCGGTTCTATTGAATATCCTGCAAGTGAAAGGAAGCGACTTGCAGCATTGTGAGCGGCATTCTCTTTACATTTTATTGACTTTCATCGTTCCCTCTGATTGATGGTCAACTTTTTCCAGGTCAAGAAATTGGATATGTCCACATTGTCAGCAAACGAATCTTGTATTGCTACCTGATCCCGAATTGACAAGTACAGAAGAAGTAAAGGTGGTCGAGCCCGAGCCAATTCCGAGAACCGAAGCTGTCCCTTCTACTTCACCGCACTCCGATCCCAATTTCACAGCATCTCAAGTGTCTCCGATAGCGCCGGAGAACCACGAAGCAGAGCCCAGCCATCCATTGTTAACAACACTAACAAGTCCCCCAAATACTTGGAATCCTGAACCATCGACCCAGTCCGTCGGTCAACCACAGGCTGTGCAACCCGAGGTCACACCTATTCTACAGTCAGGTGCTACCGACGAAACTGTAGATCATAAATCGCCAAGTACACCCGAGAGCGTGACCCGAGGTGAGACACTACCAACAATCATCGCTCAGCCGCCGCGCCGCAGTTCGCACAGTCGTAACAGCACCAGAAGCCAAAAACCGCCAGTGCTACTTGATACAGCTATCTGCATCCTATTGGTCCTCCTTTTTGCAATCATTTGCCGTAGGATGGTTTAGTGCTGTCTCGGTTCTGCCTGATGGGGTTGTTACTCAATATTTTTTCCTTTTGTATCATGTAGAGATCGAAATGTGTTGTAGACTGTAGTATTGCTCGGAATTTCATTTTAGCCTATACAGGAAAGTCTCCCTTGGGTGCGACATTCTGGAACTCGTGGATTCAATATAAAAGTTTGCACACTAAGAATTTCCTTGACAGGGCCGAGACAAATGGAATGAGGGGGTGCAAAAATTGTTGTGCCGCGGGGCAAAGTAACCGGGCGCGTGGCTATTTGGTCGGTGCGTATTTAGAACTGGACCAGGAATACAGAAGAGGGGAAACACCCAATATAATTTTTTGTACAGCTTGCCAATCTGTCCATCTCTGACAGGCCACTCTATCACAGCAAATTAACCGCGTTTAACCCAAAATGTCAACTACAGTTGAAGACAATGATGATAATAAAAGCCTGTTCCCCCATGTATCCCATCCCACACAGCTCCCACTATCTCCCGCAAGTGCGACGATGCCTCGGCAAAAATCTCTCAGAATCTTAACGTCCAGCTCGACGCCAGACATCCCAATCCCGCCCTCATTACGGCACTCGCCCTACCTCACCAGGTCATCAGTATTCAGCCAAAGCCCGTCTTCACCTTCGTTGCCGAGCGAGGAGGACGAAAGATGGCTACAAGACACCATACCGATCGCCCCAACGCCGCCTACTAATAGTAACAGTTGGAAACCGGTAGCGACTGAGGGCGGCTTAGCGTCGGGGTGGGGAAGCATGGATCGGCGGGGGAGCATCATTCAACTTTCGAGGAGAGCAACACAAAAGACGGGTAGGGACTCAGACCATGTCAAAGTGGCCGCCACGACTGGTTTGGGACTCGGCGTCATAACCACCACCACCACCGGTGCTACTCGACCAGAATCGTTGGCACCACCTTCCCTGTTATTGGTCCCAGATGCACATAGGCCAACATCAAAGGAACGTGGTCGTTCTTTGACATTCAACAGACGTCGATGGAGTACAAGTCCTCGACGACCCATAATTCCTTTCAACTCGGCCGAAGGAGTCTCCTTCACCTTCCCCAGAAATTGATCCGTTGATGCAACCTTTTTGATGCATATCAATCATCTGTATTTCTTATCGTATTTTGGCCTCTTTTTTGTGGTATAATCCACCCAATATTTCACGTCTCCTTTTGGGCTTCTGTCTTACAATACATGTCAGGTAATTATCTTGGACACTTTATACTATGTGTAAAACATTCTAGGTTACGTCGAGATACGCTTGATTTGATCTAGCATGCAGGACTTATAGAGCACCTTTACAGACAATTTACAAAAGAACATTGCGAAATAAAGTACAGTATGATCATTATGCTACCAATACAGCCCCATATACCTAGTACTACTTTTTCTTTTGATCACGGACACTGAAGATCAACAAGTCCTCGTCCTCCAAGTTTGAACTCGCAAGGTTCGAAGAGTTTGTCAACATCTTCCCACTATACGATAATCGAATCTTTGAAGCTGACACCGTACTGCCCGTATGTTGAATAATACGATCCCGAAGCGTCGACACAAGCAAATTCATCGGGAGATCCGGAATTGTCACGATCTGACCCTGTAACTTCCACTCGGGTTTGGAGGGGTCGTTCGGCATCTGTACTTGGAGAGAAATGGGGTACTGTTTTTCATAAGAGTTCATATTAGTATGTAAACAAGTCACGGTCCCGAACACAAAACTTACGGGATGCATAGCAATCCAGTCTTCCTCAGGATACAGAGCCCCACCTGGAAGCTTCGCAACCTTCTGTCTTTTTGCGGGCGGCAATTCACCTGTGATATCCCCTTCCATCTGGTCAGCAGTCCGCACCATACCCGCTTGCACACCAGGCATACGTCCTGGAGGTACACTGCCCGCAGGTGGTTGGTAGCCAAATGGCTGAGGTGCACTAATGCCCTGGAAGTGTAATGGTGGAAGCATCACTGGTGGTTGAGTTGGCACGGAAGCGGGTTGAGGACCTGAAGCGACTGTTGCAGCTGAATAGGCACCTGAGGCAGCTGGTGGAGCGGGAAGGGATGGTGGTGGAGGCGGAAGGGAGGTCAAAGGAGGTGGAACGGCTGCTGGACCAATACCAGGACCGATAACATTGGCATCTTGCCTGGTAAACAAAGAAAGTATCAACCAAATGTTTCAATTATATAAAACGGAATGACTTACGGCCCAAGCCCCTTGGCCCTATGAATTGCCGCAATTTGTTCATCAAAGTTGACATTGGTCGAGAATTTATCCATCGTCGAAACCTTCGTAGCTGTATGTCCATCCCAAACAACCTTCTCCCTCTCCTTTCTCCTCTCCCTCTCAATTGCCTCTTCTTGTTTTCTTCTCTCTTCGTCCGTCTCGGTACCGAAGATATCCACACGCGTCCGTGCAAGATTCTGAAGCGAAGTGGCAACATTGGCACCACGTTGCAGCTCGGATGTTTGGGCGGTGCGGGCCTCCCGCAGGTCCCGTTGTTGTTTCCATTTGGGATCAAGCAGTTCGATACGCATATGTTCTTTAAGTTCGTCTGCGGCTATTTGCTGACCGCAGACAGAGCAAGTCGTCATGAGAACTTTCTTCTTGTCTCCCACTGTTCAACGCTCAGGTCAGCATGTGGACGAGTATAAAGGAGTCAAAGACGCACATTTAGGAACATAATCTGTACGAATCTTGACAGGTCCTGCAGGGTTCATCGCATTAGATTGCATCGCCTGAGCAGCAGCAATTGCTCTCTGTCTGGCCTCCTCTTCCCTCTTCTTCTTGGCATTCATATCCTCTTCATCATCACTCTGCTCCATCTCCGCGTCTTCATCCACCATTGCAGTTCCGACACTCCTTGCAACTGCCGCTGCCTCCGCTTCAGCAGCAGCTTGTCTTGCTCGATGAGCTTCAACATCCTCCGCAGTTGTCTCCATAATCATCGCTGCCATACGCTTCTGAGCCAAAGTCATGTTTTCGACCTCTTGAACGCTCATTGGCGGTGGTAATTCCGAGTTGGCGTCTGCGGCTGTGAATTCGATGGTTTGGACAATGGCACAATCATGCCAGTCGATCTCCGCGAAAGCACCTGAAATAAAATAATGTAGCATAGGATAGGACTCTAAAAAGTATTTCGCTTACGTCGCTCGGCTTCTTGGTCATCCTGTCTTTTCTGTTCCCGATCCCTCTTGTTCCGAACCCACTTGGCATGCTTTCTGGCAGTTTCCAACAATTTCCACCGGGCTCCCTCCTGTGTCCTTTCATCCAATTTCTCGAGCACTTCCTTGGTTGGGTGTATAACTTTCGAATACTGCTCTACTAAGCTATTGAAGAACCCAAAGAGAGAATGCGTAGGTCGTAGAAAGTCGAACTGGTAGTTACGACCTTCACGTGCTGACAGGGCAGCCAAGAAGCTCCTTCCTCGACAGGCGGTGAACAGAGCGGTCAACTTGATCGTATCCCTATAAAATCGTTCAATGATGTTATTAATAAAAACTTGGAACAAGACGTACAAATCAATGGGGCTGATGACTGGCAATTCCAGAGTGAACTCGGGTGGTGGTGGTTCAACACCCAAATCTATGGGCTCCTTTTTCTCGTCCTTGTCTCCTTGTTTGTCCTTCTGCACCGTCTCATCCTCAACTTCCCCCCTTGCAACTTTTTCCATTCGGTGCCGGTAGTACGCATGGTATGGGTCAGCAGGGTTGAGGAAAGAGAACTTTGGGTCACTCCGTTGGCCTTCGCGCACACGTTCTTCGAATAGTGGAGGGTGGGCCGACCGTGCAACATATAGAGCGGTTCGGTCAATGACACCTAGTTAATGAAAAGCATTCTGTAAGCTTGTGTACATATAAAAGGAGTAAAAAAAATTCCTTATTCACCTTTTATTTCTGGTGGTGGAAGGATAAGTCCACTGCTAAATCGTAAACTAGACCCTGGTGTTGAGGTACCCGTTGGAATGTCACCATCTCCATTAAGATGGACGCCATT
>JAIUJM010000202.1:0-16649 GCA_026262225.1 Inosperma sp. D86
TTTTCAACCTTGTTTTGACCCTTCTGCAGTGCAACGTGTACGTCTGATAGGCAAGCCTCCTGCAAACAAGCACTGTTTCTTCGGGCACCTTCGGAATGTTGTCGTGCTGCCCTCTGTAGGTAGGTCGATTAGAAGCCTTATAATTGAAAGATAATTGAAATGGCTTTGTCCTGCAGGAGAAAGATCCTTAGCATCATGCCTTGGAGGAGGTGATCTGGATGGGTAAGATTTAAAGTGTCCTTCAGCCAATATATATTAAGGTGCCGTCTGCAGAGATGAATATTCTATAATTTGTCATGCAAGTCTTCTACCCACTCACCAAGAAAATGCTGCAAGCTACGATGCAGTCGAACCGAAGCTGTTGGATAAAAACTGCACAGTCGAGGATATTTGCGACTTCATTGTGGAATATATTCATTCTGATGTCTTGGTAATCTTCGAAACAACCTCCTTCATAAGAAGCAACTCTTATCAATGTTAGGGTTTATTGTCTACCAAATTACTCGTCATTGCAGGTAAATCTATCAAGTGACATAACTATTCCGAACCCCACTGATTCAAAATATTCTAGATCAGTCAATTGTGCGTATCTAGCTATCTACGGTTTCTCAGGCCTCAATGTTTGATTCAGGATGGAATGAGGGACAAGGACTGTGAATACCTTGCACAGCTATGTTCTCAGGTAAGTTGGCTTCCAAACATATATAATGAAAGTTATTATAATTGATCTCTAGGCTGTGGACTATCCGAAACGAGGAGTGCCTGTCCGTTTGGACGAAAGTGTTCCAAAACCTCCCATAAAGTACAAGCCAGATTGGGATGTAATGGAAGTCGATAATCTTCGCAGGACCGATTACTATGAATCAAACCGAGCTCTAGGACATATGTTCCGCGACCTCAAGTTGGAAGTAGAAAATCCAAAACACGCTCAAATTCCTGCCGAACGTCATTGCACCGAGCCTATGGCCGATTCTATTACTCAGGCGTTGTTCCCAAGTGTTCAAAAATACTTGAAGGCGTCAGCTTTTGTTGAAGAACCTTCAGCCCCCATTC
Organism: Inosperma sp. D86; assembly: GCA_026262225.1. NCBI lineage: Eukaryota > Fungi > Basidiomycota > Agaricomycetes > Agaricales > Inocybaceae > Inosperma > Inosperma sp. D86. The sequence goes on from JAIUJM010000202.1 coordinate 1,054, forward strand.
TTGATCTCTTTTCGCGTTACCGGGATGAATTGCGTTATATTTGCGCCATACATACATTATCAAATACCCCGGGTAGTGAGCTCTGGGAAGCGGAGGTTGTCATTGGGATGATTCTAGCGACGTGCCCGCAGAAATCTTTGAGGAAGGAACGTACGTATAGGATGCGCCACCATGTCGAAATGCTAATTAAGGATATAAATTCGGCATTGGGATTGAACGATCAAGGGACGTCGGTTCTCCAAGTGCTCGAGCAGGCTTGGCAAGCCTGGAATCTCAGCATCCGTAAACGAGAAGAATTCGCGGCCAACAGCTTCGGCCTCATTGCCTTGGCGATCATTTTCGACTGCTTTGACAAATTGTAGTACGTGCTGGCTCTTATTGTGCTCTATTGTTTGACAGAAGTCTCAATATTACTGTAAATGTGATTAAGTTACACGGCAGGCAGCTGTTTTTTTTTGATGCGTGAGTGAACAGTGAATGAATGAACGTTGTCAAAATGAATCGCTTGTAGCTGCCAACGATAAAGGAGGTTTCTGCTGAAGAACTTGTCTTCCTGAACCAATGCTGAACGGTTTACATTTTTTTAAGTACAATAGGTCTAGACGCGACTCGGAGAGGAACGTTCGTATTTGGGAAGGGTACAAAGTTCAAGCATATGATAGCAATTTATATGTATTGAATAGAGCCCATATCTAAATTACGAGTCCGAGGATGCGAGTTCCCTAGCCTCAATTCTTAAGGGACACTCAGGACCATCTTCTATGTGATTCATAAGAGTCGATAATCACGAGCCTAAACTTCCATTGTTAGACGCGACGCGCAACATCACGTGTGCGTTTCTCTTTACTGTACTGTTACAACAGTACCTCCTACTGGGCTTCTTGTCAATCCGATTCATATGGATGGTATTGATCAGACAGGTAATAGTTGGTATCCGTCTCCCCAAGGCAACAAACCCCTTTCTCGGGCATCGCCCAAGGTCCCCTCTAAACGACCTTATGAAGAGGTGGAGAATGACACTCAGGAATCAGGTATCAACGATGCAAAAACCATTATTACTTTGAATCAGAAACGTTCGAAAGGGGAAAAGAAGCAACAACGGATGGAAAGAAGAAAGCAAGCGGCTGCCGTGAATAGCCATCCAACTACAGCCTCCGTTGCGGATGAGACCTCCAAGGACAACGTCAAATTGAACACGTCAGGCATGAAAAGGCAACAAGATGTGTCTTCAACGTCGGAAAGTGCGACCAGACCTGAGGAAGGGTTTAGGTCTGGATCAGTGAGTCAAGCCAACAAGTCTGAAGCAGATATTTGATACTTCTTAGATCATTTATCCGTCCTTAGGGAATATTCGTTGTGGGAAGACAACGTCTCTTATTGGGGTGGTAGTAGGCATCTCAAGTCCCAAGAAGACCGTTAGAGGAGGTGAGTAACCAATCCAAAGCAATATTAATATGTTTTGAACCTTTATCTTATAGAGTTCATGCGTTGGGTACAAATTGTGGATGCCAGCATTTATAATACGAAATCTAGTGGAATCAAAATCAACTGTTTTTCTCGGGGATACGAGGAGTGGCTACCAGCACCCAATTATGGTGATATTTTGATATTGTGCGATGTGAAGGTTTGGCTCTTCCCGTATCAAATAGCGAATGGTTGTCATGTTTTTATAACATAGATCCAGCTCTACCATGGCGCATTAGTTGGCACTGGCTACCATGACAAGCTCCGTTGGGCTGCCTGTTCCCCATTGGGCCAGATACATCATGGGTTTCCAAACAGCGCCCCTCAATCTGAAGTTCTTGAGGAAGGCAGAGGTGGAGTCCTTTTCTCCCCATTCTATCACCCGACAAAGGAAGAAATCTTGTATTGCGTCAGAGTGTCCGACTGGTGGAGGGATTTACAGAAGCCAACTCTCCAGAAGGAGCTCCCAGCGCCTATTCCGAGTACAAGGAGCCCCAGTAACGTAAGGGTGCATCGTTTGATCAGTGAAGCTGGTCCCGATGTCCCACCACAGGGCTATTTTGACTGCACGGTTGAAGTGAGCATCTCTATCCTTTGATGCACACAGCCAATTCACAATGGTTCATCTAGGTCCTTAAAGGTTATCGATCTGATTACAGGCCAATCTACTCTCTGTATGTTACCGATTACTCACAGAACGAACAAGCTGCTCCGGTACAGTATCATTGGTGTCCCGAGGGCCTATCGAATTATGTGCTGTTGATCGAGATGTGGGATGCTGCCTCTGAAGTGGGGTCTTCGATGCGCCCAGGGGAATTTTATGAGATTAAAAATGTTCGCATGAAAGCCAATAACAAAACAGGTTATATGGAGGCAAAACTTCAACAACCCAAGATCCTTCGTCTAGATCCGCATGCTGCCTTGGTTAAGCCGCATCTGAAAGCCTTATTGGAGTCTGTGTCTCATTTCCATATATTCTAAGGATGATCTGATGACTTTAATGCTGTAGACGGAAGCGCAAATGGGAGGAAGAGCAACAAAGCGACGAATCTGAAGCGCAGTATTGTCTCATTCAAGATTTTCAGAGCAATAAATTTTTCAATTGCGCTGTGGAGGTATGCAATGGCAACCCTTTCCAGAGCTGCGCCTCATGAGTTGACAGGTTCTTCAAACAATGGATGTCAACTCGAATCCATGTCTCTACGTCACCGATTATACATCCCACCCGAGTTTGGAGTCTCCGGTCTTTAATGAATCCTGGGCACAAGGATTAAATGGGTACATTGTCAAAATATTCCTTCGGAATGAACAGCAACAAATGGCCAAGTCAATTTCCCCTGGTTCATTCTATTCTATCCGAAAGCTGCGGTTAAACGACAGTACAATCGAGGGTTGCGTTTGTGGTCATCTTGGCGGGAGCGAGAGATTGATCACGCAGGCGAACCCCAATAGAACAGATAACGAGCATTTGAACGGTCTGCTTCGGTAAGTGTTGTATCTTTAGCTAAGAGTCGATTTTTTGATCATATGGAAGTCGGAAAGGGATGTGGGAAGATAAAGTGCGAAGGAAAGGTCCTCAACCAGTGGAAGAACAACGGCCACCTCCAACGCATACAGTTAGAGAGAACGCGGGAAGGAAACAGGCAGACCATCCTTGCCTGCGTTTCCAAGATATCCCACCAGTTACACAAGGACCAATTAAATTGAGTGTTTATGCAAAAGCTGTGAGCTTTCATCCTTTGGATTTGGATGATACTGTGTATCAGTTTTGCTCTCGTTGTCAAGCAGAGTAAGTGAGCCTACTAAATCATGCCTGGTGCTTATCGATAAACAGTCACCTAGAATTCCCCTGAAGCGACGAGCATGCATTACATGTGACGATTTTGAACACGAGTATGTGGAGTACAAATATCAGCTATTCCTGTTTGTAGAAGATGAGAGGAAAGACCAAATCTTGATTTCGGTAAATGATACGGTAAAAGATTTTCTTCTCACCACCTTTTTGTTAGTGATTCATATTTTTCTAGAGCCCCATCTGGAATGGTTTGAAGCGCGTGCCTCTTCGTGAAGACAATGCAACCAGAGAAAACTTCCGTGCCAGACTGAACCCCTTGTTGGGGAACCTTCCCTTAGTTCACGAGGCCTATATTGCAGGCAAATCGTTGGAAAAGGAGACATCTTTTCATGTTCTCGAACTGGATAGCTGGATAAATGCTGACTTGGAAAGAGGATATTGTCTTCACAAATATTACTAAAGTTACATGTAGTTCCCATCCTTCTAATACTGTTTGTTTCCTGGATCCATTTGTTTGCAAGTGTACGTTGAATGGTTGAACATTGTGAGAAATACTCAAATGCCAGAAATGGCAATTTGCACGATGTTCAAAAAAGTCTCGACACCAGCAGGATTTGAACCTGCGCCCTCAAAGAGGAACAGATAGTTCATTCGAATCTGTCGCCGTAACCACTTGGCTATAGTGCCTCGAGGGTGAGTTTGTCTTCTGGTTTATAAATTGTATCACAATGGGCATGCACAAAATTCTGAAAACTTTTAAGTATAGAGGAAGGTCACCTTTCCATGCACAAGTGTTTGGTAAACCTTATGTATTTTATTGCTAATCAACTACTTGTAGGGGATACCTATTGGTAAAGATGAGACAGTTATAATGAAAAGACATAACTTATCACTGACCGTTCTGGAGCTGAAGACAAGAAATTTAGCACGTTATATGTACAAGCCAAAAATCCCCTCACCCTTTGGAATTCATCATAGGCAGTGCTTCTAACATTTTCATGGGCATTGCGAATAACACTCATCATAAAGTCCGCAGCCTGTCGCTCGTTCAGATGTAAAGCAAAACGATCCCTTAGTCGCCGAATTGTCCCTTCCCCTTTAAAGGAAGGCAGCCCTGTATCTAACATTAGTTGGACAGTGTCTATGATCTGTTCGGCATATGGTCGAATGGCAAGGAAGGCTTTCACAGTCAGGCTCTGGAACAGTTGATAACCTTGTGAATATCGACCACCCATCAAGATGACCATTTCGTGGTTAAGTTTGAAGGAGCTCGGCTCAAATTTAACACCCTAATAAAACCCTTTAGTTCATTTCAACAAAAGATGTGTTGTGGGCAGACTCACTCCAGGACGTAGCTATTGTGAAGGTATTCAATCAGATGTTTTGGAGAAGAAACGACGAATACTTATCTATGTCAAAGAGGAAACCAAAATCTGCATAGAAATATGAACGAAGGAGAGAGGGAATTGAGACATGGTAACCAACCGATATGAACGATATGTCCATCTCCATCGATCATGATATTGCCATTGTGCCGATCTTTAATTTGAAGAATGTAGCATGCAACTGAATATGCGGCCATAGATTGAATAAAGTTCAATCTTGCTTTTTGGAAGGATATAGTATCTTGTCCACCGTATTTGGCGATGAAAAAGTCTTGAAGATCATTGACTTTGGCTCTTCCCAACTCATCACGCGACGTCGCATTAGGAACTACATCGATTACTCCACACTTTGCTCCTAGGTCAATAACTCACAGGAAAGAAAAAATTATGATGACGTACTCCTGGGCCAGTAGCGGTTACTCTATACGGGAAGAGGTACAGCATCAAGCCAACATTGGTGAATATGTTTTTGAACATGGCGATGATTTGTAGAGCAAGAACATCCTGGCGACAGTCATCACCAACTTTGAAGATCGCCTGCTGCCAGATGTCGTATTCGATTCGAGTTTCAATGCCCATTCCTTCGCCATTTAGAAGGGAGTCGGGATCGGTGTTGACCTCCACTTTCTCTTTTCTGACTTTAAACGTCGCCATGAACGGCGCCTTTGGAGAACTGAGTGAAGGCCAATTTCAGAAAATTTTTATTCACCTTCGCGTGGCTTTGTAACGGCCTTCCAGATTTTTTATCTATGTCAATGACTATACCATCGGGATTGCTAGGCAAGTATACTCCGATGTCAACATTGATTTTAGCCATTTCTTCATCAATTTTCGCCTGTTAAATGGTAAATGCTGCACATGAGACTGATACTCAGATTACCTTCTTTTCCGGTTTGGTTTTTTTGATGTAAGGTTTTAATTTCCCGGAAATGGAAGTAACTTCATTGAAGAAAGAAAATTCCCGATCAAAAAAAGCTCTCGTTTCCCCTGAGAGTGAAGCAACAACCGTATCCATCACGGAATCAAGGAGCGGTTTTATTGGGTCTTCCTGCAGCTTGAAGTGAATATTGTGCCGCTGCTACAGCATAAAGAAGCAACGTACAATTTCAGCAGAATCTCCCTTATAACAATTCGCTTTCATATTCCATATGATCTGGTGACAGAATAGTTGCGATATCTTCGCTGTTTCAAAAATGAAACGAGCTACATAGCCTGATCCGACAAATCAGAAGGAAGACTTGTTTAGATTCTAGAATCATACCGAGGTCATCATAACGAAGGGCTTGAACAACCTGGGGAATAAAGAAGAATGTCAAGTCCACGGGATGCTGGGCCAATACTCGATGAGCATATTGAATGACAAGGGGATCATTGTTAAATCGTCGTTCGAAAAATGTATTAGCAACGACGGGAGGAACTGGGGCCCAAAGGATAAGATGCTAGGGAATGTCAGCTCTTACCCATGTGGAATTCTAGGTGTCGCACCTTCAAATCTCTGCGCACATTGGTATCCAATCGATCTCCAAGTAAAAAAGGGAGAGCGTCGGGAACATCGAGTACATCGACTGTATTGGATCTAACTAGCTTCCCAACCTCATAACGAATAATCGATTGTTTGAAACGTTCAGCCAGGAAAATCCCAATAGCGGGATCGAGGTGCCAGAGGGTACGAACGATTTCAGACCAGGACGCCTAATTACGCGTCAGTCCAGATACAAAGCATGATTCGATAAAGAGCCTACATCCACTAATGTCCGTTCCGTGCTGCCAATAAGGTCGGGACTCTTCTTAGTGTCGTTCGTGGGATTACCCCAAACAGACAATCGGAATATTTCGTGCTCGATCAGCAACCGCAGAGGTAAGTTGAGATTCGCCATTCGGTTTGCATAAACTGGTAATTTTGACATCAGAAATTACATGCATAAGTGATGACCAATAGCCCCTTACAACCAGAAGTGGCGCGAGCTGGTGATAAGCTTGAAATTGATGGCGGTCCTCTGACGGAGTCGGATTGAAGAACAGAGAGAAACTCGGACAAAATCTTGATATCAGCATCCACTTGGACAATATTCGCACCGTATGACCACCTAGAAAATGAGTAAGTATGGATTTTCTATGAAAAAGGATGCCATTTACTGTGGTCTCACAGCGAACCACGAAAAAGCTGCTGTATAGAGCGACTCCCGCAGGGCATTTTCACAATATGCGTCAAGATGAGAACTTTTCAACGTCTCAAAACCAAACAGGAGGAAGGAAAACCTGGCCTCGCGAGCCAATGCATGGGTACTAAGAGGAGTTTACTGGGCACTCAGGGAAGAGGAGGGCAATACTCACCTTAACGCTTTGAACGCACGAGAAGATCGCAGAACCAAATGCTGGATCAAGAACATGACACCAGGCCGATGGTAACGTGCGGCTTGCAGGCGGCTAAACAACATTTTCAACACGAGCGAGTGGGGAGTAAGGAGTCTTCGTGCTTGGGCAAGTCCACGATCTATAGTCGCCTTGTCGATAGGGCTGTACCTAATAGGATGATAGAAAGGATCTTCATAACTATGGCTTGGTTCAGCATTGGATAACAGTGGCCAAAGGTCTCATATACTTCAGCGACTCGGAAAATAAGCCCATATGGCTCTTTATTGTATCTGACCACGCTGACAAAATCTCACTCATCAATGCAACTTCAGCGTCTGACTTCTCAGCAATGACCCAATTCCAGACGTCGATGCCAGAAGCAACTGCAGACGGAGTTGCCACTCCAAACGGCAAACAGACCAAATAATGGAGTAAATCATAGTCAGTCTAGAAAAGTTACATGAATGATGCTTAACTGAAGAAGGCGCTTCCTTACATTTTCCATTGCAATTATGGTTGCTGCACATCGGAATAATAGCCTTCTAAGGTCATGAACAGTCAACTTGCTATTTTTTCCTCGGATCTCCTCTAAGGTATGTGCCAGCTTGTTTTTAAGATCATCAATTTCAGTGAGTGGTGCATTCTCTGGTGGAAGAGTGGCAAGCTTGTCGCTACCTATTACTCTTTAGTTTAATTATTGTCAACGAAGAAAAGAGATGTGACAAACTCTCTCGATTAGCAAGACGTATCCCAGCTGCTTCTCCAGCGAAATAGCCTTTGATGGCGATTTGACTGCAAAGCGTCTTTGCAGCATCAATATCCCAGCGAGACAATGAAACCAACGATGCTGATTGACTCGTGTCAAAGATGGTCCCAATTTAAGTTTTCCCACATACAAAGCTGCCTATGCACAGGTCCTATCGCTTTTCCAAATTGCTCTGCTATCGAAGCACCAAGTTCGGCAGAGTTAACTCCCGACAACGATTGGTTGACAGCAAGATATTTCTACGACATAACTGAGATTGACAGAATTGATCATGTTATGAGGACATACTTGCAGGGTGGATTGGAGCTCCATAGGGGCACGGGCTAAGGCCAGCTCAAACCAGCTATTGGCAGTCCGTTTCAATTGACCCAGAATGTCGTTCCTGACTTGATAGCTGTCAGTGACTTGCAGTGTGATACCAGTCCTATCTGAATGAAATTCATAAACAGGATTGCACTAGTGATGTTAGCAGCATCCACAAAATGAATATCTAAGCAGATCACCTCGTCGACGTATTCGTTCTCGCACGAGCGTTGGAGCAATGTGAGGACTTCTAAAATGGTGAAAACGAGAACAGGATCACACATCAGAGAAGGGAATGACGTAATGAGGCGATTGAGGTATTTGAAAGCGATATCTCGTGCCTTGGAAATCCGATGAGTGCTGAGGACGACAAGGGTATGCAATTCAGAAGATAGGTGCCTGGGCAAAGCCTGCTGGGACGCTTTTAAGTTCAAATCGTTGATGGAATCGCGTATAACCTATGGAGGGACTAAGAATGCTGGCTTAAGGTCATCTAAAATAATCACCTTCTCCGCCACCGACTCCATACACGCACTGAGCCCAGGGTGGTCATTCAAGCTGCTGTTCACAAAGTAAGAAACCAAGGGTGAAGGGAAGCCTGCAGCTGAACGCATGCTTTCGATATCATGCAGCGTCAAGATAAAGATAACCTGTCCCGAGGAAAGGTAGCGAATGTCACTCGCTCTGTAGGAGATATATCTTGTCAAAGCACCACGGTGTTTACTAATTACCTAGGGAGCGCATTTATCAAGAAGTCTTCTCCATGTGACTCGGGCTTACTGTGTTGGCATATTCCTGACGTATTACTGAATTATATTCTACGTCACTCGCTACTGCGTCGGGAGATTCTTCAAGTACCATGGCTGGGGTTTTCACTGCAATCCGAGAGAGGGCAGGTTTCAACCAATCCATAGCTGTTGCCTCAGTAAAATCGCGACTGGTGAAACCAAAAAGGATGCAAAGGAACCAAGCATTTCTGAATAAGGAAACAATCTCTGGTGATGCACCAATGTGTGGATTGAAATCGGAATGTCCGATCAAAGCGTCGATAGGGAGAAGTAGCGATGCGAGTTGTTCAATCATGTCGTCGGTCTTTCGAGGTATTAGATATTGTCAGAAGGAAAGCAAATACACGAACCTTAACATGGTGATTGGCAATCGTAAGGTTTTGTATTGCCACCCCTTTATCCGCAAATAATGTCAACAACTCGACGAGGTATGCCTCGTAAAATTCAGGTCGTTTTTTCAGTTCCTGTGCAAGGCGAGTCTGTGCTGCTAGAACCTAATAAGAAATAATTGATTGACATTGACCATCGTATTAGCTATTGCCTACCATATTATTGGAGAACCGAGGATCGTCAGGATTAGCTGACCGATTGATAGCTGAGAAGGCCTTGATAATGTCACTAAAAGCACTTCTAGGGGCAGTCAAAGCCAGGTCGACCAGATTGTAAGCTATAGTAGCTTCTACTGTTGGTTCTGCAGAAGGCAACCGCTGCAAAAGCATCGAGATTGTCAGCCTGGTAACCTTTAGATAGCTTGTAAGCAACCAAACAAATAATGTGATTTCCACAGACCTCTTCCATTTTGAATTCCAAGGCAAGTCGCGTAACAGATGATATCGTACTGATGCCAACCATTCTTCTCTCGTCCTCAGACAGCTCTCTCAAACCAGTGTCCAGTGTGCTATGCAGAGGACGGCTGTGAGAACTATAGGGATGCGTATGTACACTAGCGGATTCGTATATGTCCTTGCTTGTCGCACCAATGTAATTCAGAAGGGAATACATGTTAGACATGATAAGATCATCCCCAGGAGCAAGCTTTCAAAGACGCTGTCAGAAGGACGAAATGGCAAATCTGGACGGGCTACCTTGATGCAAAGAGCGAGACACTTGGCTGCAGCCGCCAATGGAGGGGGGGCTCGACTTTCAGACGGGAACCCAAATTCGAATAGGGGCATCGGAGAGGTAATAAACCGCCGCAAATGGCCAACCATACTTGCAGCCATTTCTGGGAAACTAAAGAAGACTTCAAGAAGATGCAAAAGAATCATGCACTTTTAGACCTACCTACGAACAAGAATTGTGATGGATTTTAAAGCGGCCTCTTGCACGAGATTGTCAGAGACTGGGGACTGCATGCTGAGCAAGAGCAAGATGCGATCATAGAGTGATTCGTCAACTTCTCGTTGTGCTAGGCAGCAAACAGATGCGAGTTTCTGGAATTACGATTGGAATTACGATATGTAAATAAACGCAGGAAATCATGAACTAGGCTCGTACCAGACTCTCTGACATTGTTTCCCATGCATATGTGTCCATAGCGGGCTCAGCCTCCATTCCCTCAATTTGAGTCAAAAGATCGGTGAAACACTGCATAGCATATTTTATTGTATCCTTCAAAAGTTCCTTGATCTTCTGGTCTTCTATGTCAAATTCTCGTGCTGCGTTGCGAGTCAAGGATAGCCAGGCTTTGTTAGCAGCTGCAGCTTCGACGACTGGACTCCTAGTTATCATAGGGGGTGCCAAGGCTTGAGCAAGGACGGTCCATTCGGTTTCCAAAACGCAGCAAACCACGAAGTACCCGCTCAAAGGACGTCCTTGTACAACATATCGCGAAACCAGTGTCTGTACGTGACGGAAAGTACTGGCGTCAGCGTTTTCCTTCTGCAGAATATCAATGGCAAGATGGTTGAGGCGGTCTATGATAGGAGGCGAACATAAGATTCTAAGATACGAAGTGAGGCTCTGCCACTGAGGTAGGGTCCAGTTATAGCTGGTTGAACTAATTGCCCGATAAAACCCATGCAGAGATGGCATGATCTGCGTTAATATATCCAGAGCTATCATAGGCATGAGTAAGTGGGCATCGTTCAGTCATTTTAACTCACAGGAACTGCTATGAATCTTCTCAATTGTCTGAGAAATGAACGTGGATATGCCCGACGTCGCCTGTTCGCTATACCTTTGGTTGTCGTTTGTGACTCTCAGTAAAGCGGAAATCGTCGAGAAAACAAGCTGGTCTGGCAGGGCCCAATCTAAGTTGATGTTTGTTAGTGACATATAAACTAAAGGGGTTTACATGCAGCACCTTCCCAGGCGAGCGACCTATCGAATTGGATAAAGGGTATGTCTTGTAACATGTCAATAAGGACAGGTACAACAGTGTCAATGGAATTGCTGATATGCAAATCGGAAAATTTGACAATGAGCTCTCCAAAAGCAATATTGCAGTGTATACGGTTCGCTGACTACGCACAATTCATTCCCCGTTATAGTTGAGAAATGATGATATACGCACCACGTAGATACTTTGTCTCTCTTCAGACTTGACCTCCTCGGTACCATTCAAACCCAGTTTCGTTGAAATTCGTTCTGTTATAAGCTGTTCTGAGAAATGGAAATCATCGTTGGATGCAATATCGACCAATATTCGGTGGTGGATATTCAGTTCGAGACTGCCATGATTCAATTACTGGGGCTCATGCTTGCATAACACCCTACGCACCAATCCATGCTAGGCAGACGTCGTAAGCTTCAAAGTTAACACGATTGCAACTTGAGTACAAAATCGCGAATGCAGCTTATGCAAGGTTGACAGTTGTTGTCCCCCAACGTCATAAGGACTTCGGAATGAGCTAAATTCTCACGACCAGCGCTTAACAACTTGAACGAAAGTTTCAGCGCTCGTCTGTGTCTTTCCTTTTGTATCGTAATGGCGCGATCTCCAAGTAAGCTGGAGCACTTTCTATTTGATCTACGCGTCTTATCTCGCTCAGAACCCAGGAAAACATCTACGACGGCGAAAGCTCGGCGTACTGCTTCCTCTAACAAGTCCTGGAAAGAAGAATTAGATATGGACGTGCAGGATGTGAATGAAGACGAGACCATTGAGGAGTCCGTTTTTTGATACTTTGAACCTCTTTCACGATTTAACAGCCCAAGAGGATGAGTTCCCAAGGAACTCCAGTCGGTGAGAAGTTTCCCCGCTAACGTACTAGCACCTTATTCAAGTATTGATCAAGCTACTAAAAAATCGCCAAACCGCCCAAGTTCAGGGCAGAATAAGAGAGCAAACATGTACCAGGAAGCGCGGAAGCATGCGAAAGAGATCGTGAAAGGTGGAATATTGGTGTTGTGGGTACTTCTTGCTTACAACCGCATACAAGCATGGATCAACTCCAAATCACAAAAAGGGGTGAAATGGAAGCCAAGCTGTCAGAGCTTCGAGCGCAAGAAGTTGCGATCCTGCAAGATTACGACGATCAAGAATTCTTGTTGAGACAACAGGTGCTACTAACCTTCCTTTGCCTCATGCAAATTCCTAAATACAATTATGCAGGAATTATGTGAACAAATACATTTCCGCTTGACGCGGATGTTGAACGACTCCGCACCTCAGAGAGCCACTATATTGAACAACACAAGCGAGATGCGTACGAAAAATATTTTTCAGGAAACAAATTCCATCTATTGATTCCACATAAATAACTAGTTCAAGGAAGGGAAACTCGACGACGAGAGATTTTAAGAAAATTTTCTAAGTCCATGCGAGACAAGTTCGAAGAGATAAAGATGCAGGAAAAAGTGGGTGTATGGATTTCATATTTTTTCCGATGTTCCAGCTCAAATAAATCAAGGAGGCCGAAGATGCAGAAACCCTGATCAAAAGCGTGAAGGATTTGTTGCATGCGTAATCCACTGGATAGTAGTGGATGGAACAATTTGTCTTGAGTTGTCCTCGGTACCATTCAGATGCTCGGCGCCTGTATTTGTTACAAAATGCTAAAATTTCAGTGGTTTTGCCAGGGACTCCAGTTCAACAATTTGGTCAGAGCCAGGATACGGAGGGATATGAAGTTCATATTTCTTATCAAGAGATCTTTATAAAAAAAGAGTAGGAGTATTGAATGAAACAAACGTCTTAAGTGACACTCACTTTGGAACAAATCTGCCCCCAAGGAAATGCCTCCCCGTGAATTCCTTGGCGCCTTCCTTCGGCGCCGTCAAGCTGATTAAAACGTCGGGTTTCAATCCAACCCCTAGGTTATTGCCTTCTTCAACGTCCCAGGCCGACGGAATGTCAACAGAAACGATAGGCCGTCTAGATTCATTCAGGAGGGGCAAGACCGCATCAAAAGGTGGGCGGACAGGTGGTTTGAACGAAAAACCGAAGATAGCATCGAGAATCACGTCAGAATTCTTTAGTGCATTCTCGAGAGACGAAAGATCATTAGATGGAGGGATAATCGGTATTTCCATGTTTTCACACTGCTTTTGCAGACGCTAATTTTTTTCTTAGATCAGGGTTAAGGAACCTATAAGATGCAGTATAAATGACCTGGTAAATGTTTTTGGATCCAGGCTGCGGAGTCGGACAAACTTGATGTTGACTTTCAAGGATTGACTTAACCGAGACAGACATACTTTTGGCATATATACAGTGGGATGGTATCCGAACATTCCTAACGCTTGGTCAAAACATTGGACGAACCATTCTATCTGTAACCTACCAAGATGACGAGCGGCAACAAGCCCATCTCCGCCTTGATTTCCTGGTCCGCAACATATGAGAACTCGAGGGTACACTTCCTTGCGGTAAACTGTCGCAAGTGTCTGTGCACATGCGAGGCCAGCCAGCTCCATCAGCTATTACGAAGAAGGTATTTAGCAAATGAATGAATAGATTGAATTTTTGCGTACCTGATCTATGCTGAATGCCCCGACGCCACTCAGGAGTTCCTCATCGATCTGTTAATGCAAGCGTGTTTTAGCAATATATGAGGTCGTGACGCAGACATACTTGCTGAGCGAGTCTTGCAGATAAATATCGCATCATGTAACCTCAGGATGAGCAAAGACTTTAGAACTAGGACAGATATGAAATCAGGTACTTATGATCTTCAGTCAACCTGATTATTGACTCCGCTGCCAACAGAATATGATGTAATAAGTCACAACAATATAGGAATGCATAAGCTAGGTTAAGGTCGCAACATGGCAGACGTAATATACGGTAAACCTGATACAAAGAGATCACAAAGGAGACCAGGATCATAAGCAATAAAGTCATGCAAGTACAAATACAAAACCAGCTACAACAGAAAGTTGAGAACAAAACAATGGAAGAAAGAATAAAACAGAGTGGATCACGTCATCGTTCACAAGAGGTCATGGCCAAGGGAAAATTGAAGACAATTTACATCTTGATACAAACACGACGATGTTCTTCCCAGTCTTTCCTTTGGTGATCAGGAGAACAGTACTTCACAAGTCTGCACTTGCTACAGAAGTGGCCAGTTAACTTGACTACTTCTGTAGCCGGAGAGTCTGACCCAACTTCTGACCCTTCAGAACTACCACTGGTGCTCATGCGGCGTGAAGGGACATCCCCAAAACAGACATCGCATTCTATCCAGTTGCACATATCCTTAGTCTTGACCGGGCGCTTGCGCTTTTTGGTCTTGATCTGGAGGAGTGATGCAGTTTCTGGACCTCTTCGCGGGAAGCGAATAATCTCGCAGTCGTCCGTGCAACATGGGTTCGGGCATCCAGTCGGGTAGTCGAAGAATAATTCTTCATCTGGAACGTACGAAGGATCCGTGAAGAATATCTGAGAATAGGAGGTGGTCTGATGAGAGAAGAGGACAACGAAGCGCGGCTTCTTTTCGTAAAGGATAGCGCGTAGAGTCAAGTCGAGCTGCGGAAAACAGGGAGTGCGACGTTGACGAAGCAGTGTGTGACTCAGTCGCATATCTATTACAAGTCGTCAGCGTCAGCGGCGGGCCACACTCAAGGAAAGAAGCGGCCCTTACGCTCTTGTTGGATGCGCGCTTCCACGCTTGGTTTACAACTCCGGCCAAAACAATGACGAGAGACCAATTTGAAGTATTCTGTGACATCGTTCATTTCCTGCCTTTTAAGATCGGTGACGATAACGTATATCTCATCGCAGCCAGAATCGTGCATTCCACGCAGGAGCATTAGTTCAGGAAGCTGTAATGAGAATGACTAGGTAACCTTCGGGAAAAGCAGGAAACAGCCATACCATTGTGAACACCACTCGCATCATAGAAAGCTTCCTATCCTGCATGGAATGATGATGATAGACATGTGTTGTCCACGTTCGATCTAAGGGAATAAGTCGACCAGTATCGACGGTACGGACAAAAATGTTTTCTGGAAGGAATTCGCCTTTATTCCAAGCTATGATCTGATTTGTCGCATGGGAATGCTTTCTTTCTCGTACATCTCTGAACCAGTCATAGTAGGCATCTGGTCCTGTATTCCGATATTCGAGCCACTTGTCTATAAGCATATCGGTCGAGTCGTGATCTAGGGTCGTCTTGACCAGTTCGGACATAGAGAGACTGGGCGGTGAGAAGATAGAGTAGTGTCGAGTTTTCATTTTGACAAATGCGGGACTGTAATGCGACGGGAGCAGGAAAGGTGGTAGAGAGGGCGGTGCAAGCCTTTGTGCCAATCTATAACCATATAAAGCCACGATAGGGCCAATGAAACGGGCA
>JAIUJM010000203.1:0-21632 GCA_026262225.1 Inosperma sp. D86
ATAGTGTGTGTGAATAATAACATAGCCACATATCCATATGTAGGAATAAGTTCGCTCAATTTTGATGGAGACATCGAGAGTAAGAAAAATGTGGGTAAAGAACGATTCCCTTATGGGGACTCGTAACGGTTGGTGAGATCAAGTTTGCGGCGCTTGTACAGCATTTCATCACGGTGGCGTGCGTGACTAAGTTCCAGTGTTTGTCTATATAAATGAATCATAAAATTGTATGGCTGTTTAACTATAGGAATACTTACTTTGACATATCCATAAAAGCTTCCTCAACCGAGGGACGCTTTTTTGTAATTGGTTTAAGAGCAGACTTGGCCTTCTCGATGGCAGTGTTCAAATTGGTAGATCCAAAGGATGATGCCTTCGGAGCTCTAGCAGGGGTCTTGAAAGGAGGGGTATTACTGTCCTGGCCAGCTGGGGTCTCTGAGTCAGCTATTACAGAGGCCATTGGCAGCGACCATGGAGTAGATGCTACCACTGGTGTAGGTGGACTGGGTGCGTTGTTGACCACAGACGAAGGTTGAAGAACAGGCCTGGAGATGGGTTGGGGAGAGTAACTAAGCCCAATAAGGGCTGGGTCAATTACAGGTGCAACGGAGGAACCATTCGGAGCACTTGATGGCATAGACAGACTATGGTTCTGATAGTGGACAGTTTTCATGCCGTTTGGCCCAGCTCCTGTAGTAACTGCGATAGGAGTAACATTTGGGCGGGTTGAAAGAAGACGGTGGAGTTCTGGGAAGTACGGAAACTCCTCCGTAATCTGATCTAATTTAATATCAACAGTCGGTCAAAAAGATAAAAAGATGGATGTACCCCACAAATTACGTGCATGCTCAGTTGTGGTGCCATCCGGGCCTGTAGGTGGGATGTAGCACTCCAGATATTCGTGACTGGAGGGCATGTTTTCATTGACTTGAACTCCACCACCCGTCTGCCGCAATTTAGCTGCCTGGTTACGGTAGGCTTTCTTCAAGCTGCAGAAAGCAGTAAGATATGATCAAGAAAGGAAAAAGGCCTACTTACGTTTCCCATTTCGCTCCTGTCCTTTTGCCTGCTGCATCTTCATCCATCTTGAAGGTTGCCGGAATAATCTCCTCAGCAACCCTCTTAAAAACCTTTGTCTTGTTGTCTGGAGTTGTGTTCTGTATAATCAAAGGTCAGGAACAGCTACACAATATAGACCGATACACTCACATCGTCCCGGGCCTTCCCAATCATAACATTCCTGTTCTCAGGCTTCTGAGCAGCCTGAATCAACTTCCAAACAAGTTTATCTGTCCAATTAATAGCAGGAAGCTTTGGTTTTTCTTTGGAATTATGTTTAGGAGGCATATTTAAATAAAGGAATGTGGTTTTAAACACGAGAGAGAGAGGGTTCGCGGCGTAGAATTTAGAAGCAGACAGGAATGCGCATTGAGGTGGCACGCGCCATGATTTTCACGCGGTGTGACAGGTGATGTGACAAACTGCAATTGCCGCAGTTGCAGCTCGAGCTGCAGCTGCTGCAGCTCAACTTTGAGCGGTACTAGTCACTGCTATGCACAAAAAGTACCCACAAAATAATCGAAAGAATGGAATCAATTGTTGAACTTCGACTTGTTTGAATTCGTCAAAAACAACTCGAATTTAAGGGTCGAAGCATCCTTCCCAGAGATTCCTTAAGTAAATAAAGGAATGACATACAACAGAAGACGGTTTAATTATTCTCTTGGATGTCAGGAGAAAGCTGTCAAAGCTGCAGGCAGCTACAACTCGGGGGATACCGGCTTGATTCATCCACAACTGGAACGGATGGATATCCAGATATGATTAGGAATAAATCAACTGAAGAGACGTCGCAGGCGTGGAAGGGTGTGCATTGAATAATAGGCGGGACGTGCAACGGAACAAGTTGAAGGACAAGTGTGACGCGTCTGATCAACTTTTTGTTTGGATATCTTTTTGGTCCTTATTCTCAATGTCCATCTATCAACGAGATCCTCGTGCAGGCGCGTTCCTTGGTGGGGACCGTGTCTCGGGACAAGATATTCGAGACCAAAATGGTATGTTTCAATGAGGAGTCTTTTACAACCTTTTTGAACTGACCAAGTGATATTCCAGTCATCGCGGCGCAGTCCATCGCAAATGTAGTGAAAAGTTCATTAGGTCCTCTGGGACTCGACAAAATGTTGGTTGACAACATCGGGGTGAGCATCTTGTATCTTCACCAAAATTTTCATTCCACATCTAACAGAACCCATAGGAGGTCACCATCTCTAACGACGGCGCGACCATCCTTTCCATGCTCGCAGTCGAACATCCTGCTGGCAAAATTTTTGTTGATCTAGCCCAAAAACAAGACAAAGAAGTAGGCGATGGGACTACTTCCGTCGTCATCATCGCCGCTGAACTCCTTCGACGCGCGAATGAGCTCGTGAAGGCTAAGATTCACCCGACGACGATTATCACTGGGTATAGATTGGCATGTAAGGAGGCTGTGAAGTTTATGCAGGACCAGTTGAGCATTAAGGTTGATGCACTTGGACGGGAGGCGTTGGTTAACGTGGCGAAGACATCGATGTCGAGTAAGATCATCGGAAGGTAAGTCGTATGGTTCGTTGATGTGATGGTGGTTCGATTCTCATATTTGTTTTGCTTTTCTTTCTAGTGATGAAGATATTTTTGCTCCCATGGCTGTTGATGCCATGCAAGCTGTAAAATCAATAAACCTGCGAGGAGACATCAAGTACCCTGTCAAGGCGGTTAACGTTTTAAAAGCCCATGGAAAGAGTGCCCGCGAGTCGATGTTCGTGAAGGGATACGCTTTGAATTGTACTGTGGCCAGCCAAGGTAAGCCGATGGAATCTATCGTTCCAAAGAGCTCGAAATCATACAATGCACTCAGCGATGAAGAAACGAATTGTCAACGCTAAAATTGCTTGTCTGGATATGAACCTACAAAAAGCACGTATGCAACTCGGTGTCCAAATTTTGGTTGACGACCCCGACCAACTAGAGGACATCCGAAAACGGTAATTATTTCCTTTTTCGTTGTTAGAAATTCCTAATTCATACTCGGGCACAGAGAATCAGAAATCACCATAGAGAGAATCCGTAAAATCCTCGCAGCAGGCGCGAACGTCGTTTTAACCACCAAAGGAATAGACGATCTATGTCTAAAAGAATTTGTCGAGGCGGGAGCCATGGCCGTGCGGAGGTGCAGAAAAGAAGACCTTCGGAGGATCGCAAAGGCTACAGGAGGTCAGCTCATCTCCAGTCTCGCAAACCTAGAAGGCGAAGAGTCGTTCGAGCCTAGCTACCTTGGTGTTGCGGAGGAAGTTGTGCAAGAGCGTGTGTCTGATGATGAGCTTATTCTCATCAAAGGCACCAAAGTCGTTAGCTCTGCGTCAATTATCTTGAGAGGGGCAAATGATTATATGCTGGATGAGATGGAGAGAGCCCTGCATGATACGCTGTCAATTATCAAGAGGACATTGGAGAGTGGGGCTGTCGTTCCTGGTGGAGGTGCCGTCGAGTCAGCGTTGAGCATATATTTGGAAAATTTTGCAACTACATTGGCAAGTCGATGAACCATTTTCATCTCCAATTACCTGAACTAAAGTTTTCCGTTTAATTATAGGGCTCTCGCGAACAACTCGCCATCGCTGAATTCGCATCAGCCCTTCTCTCGATTCCCAAACAGCTTTCTGTAAACGCAGCAAAAGATTCCACTGAACTAGTCGCAAAATTACGTTCATACCACAACGCAGCGCAGAACGCGCCTACAGGTGACCCGAGGAAGGCTCTGTTACGGTACGGGCTTGATCTGCTCAACGGTGAAGTGAGAGATAATGTGGCTGCGGGTGTGCTGGAGCCGACGATGAGCAAAGTGAAGAGTTTGAAGTCGGCTTATGAGGCTGCTGTTTCGTTGTTGAGGATCGATGATGCGATACAGTGTGCACCTGGTGAGTTCCTTTTCTGTCGCTCTTAATTTTCTACTAGTCTCATGAAGGCTCTTAGAACCAAAAGCAGACCCTGACCCACATGGACACCATTAGCGTTGGGAGTAGCGAAATGCACGACAGTGATCTTGTGAAGTAGTGCTAACACTCGCTCGATATGTTACCGTCGTCAGTCCGTTCAATAGCAAACCTTTTTCTTTGGTGAAATGTTCCTTCTGTCAATGCCTTCACTCTCTCATTACAGAGTGGTGATCCAGGTTATCTGGCTATCCTCGTCTACATGACAGACACGAACTTGCTGAACTCGACTAAAAAATTAATCTTGCTCTGACTACAACCAGCATGCCTTGTCATCGTATTATTTCTGATCCTTGCACTGCCTGACTATCGACTAGAGGCCATCTTTTTCCTCTTACTTATTGCTTGATCTTCCCTCCTCTGTTCGTTGGACCATTTCCTGTTGTTGTCTTACCCGCTCTTGTTGTTGCCACATGTCCTCTGCTCTCTGCCTCAATTGCCTCTCACTTTCTGTTTGTGAAATGAACGACTCTTGTCGAGCTAGCTCTGGCTGGCTGGCCGGAGCTACTGTGTAATTGGTCGACAGCGCACCTGTAACAGACTAACAGATCTATCTCTTCTAATTGCCCATGTCAAGCTTTGAGCACCGCCAGACGTCAGATCTCCTGGTTAAACGTCAGGTTTTCCAAACTGATGATGACAACTTGGTAACTACTCCGAGTCACCCCTACCTCGATTGGTTACCAACACACACTAGGTACATTTGCCCTTTGTTGTTGAAGAGGCCATTGGTTGCCCTTTTGTTGTTGGAACCCCGCCGTGACACTGCGCCGCCATCGAGCCAGTACCCGTTGATGCTATCCGCTTTCGCCATCACTTGCCTATTGTGATATTCTGCTTTGTGCAAAGTATCCTCCATAGCTTCTCAAGCTCCCACTGGCATATGCAGATGATACTTCAATACCCTTTGGTCACACCTGCTGGTTCAATTCCAACAGCCCCCTTTGCTACCGCCGCAAACCATCCTTCATTCTCGCGTTTCTAGAAAGATGAAGTGGAAAAAGAATCAGATGTCCTGTCGATCAACTTCCTCTGGATTTTATGCTCAATTGTAGGGCTCTCACCAACAATTTGTCATCGCTCAATTCGCATCAGCACTTCCCTCAATCCCCTGTAAAGCAGAAAAGACACCGCCGGATTTCAGTCGCGAAGTTGCATTCGTACCATAACATGGCGCAGAACGCAGCTACACTTCACCTGGGAAGGTTCTCTTGCGGTATGGGCTTGGTCTGCTCAACGGCGAAGTGAAAGATAATGTTGTTGCGGATGTGCTAGAGCCGACAATGGGCCAAGTGAAGTCGGCATATGAGGCTGCTGTTTCGTTGTTGAGGATCCATGAGCAAGATGCGATAAAAATGAACAGTACAAGGGAGGGTGGGTGTGGAAAAAGAAAATGCTGTGATCATACTGAAATTGGTTCGTTCTGGAATGGGAAGAAGCTTATTCAGCGCAGTACTAGCTACTGGATGGAATATTTTGGAAGACATTCCCGAAACTCGATCGCGACCGGTGACTCTGGCATACCATCATCTTCATGAACATAAGTTTGCTGAACGCCTACTCAAGAATGATCTCTGAGAGTTCAGAGCTGTATACCTTGTATTTGACTGCACTGATAATTACACAACAATTTCGCCTCTACACATCTGCGTAGGAAGCTTGGAGGGATAAATTGCTATACCCATATGGTCCTCAGCAACAAACAACGTTCAAGTTAATGTTCCGGCTTTGTCAAGCGGGGCCCCTTGTCCAGTTCGATGGCGATTTTCTTGGTCGTCCAAATTCGTCCAAAGTGGGTCGTGCTGGCATAGCAGCCTGAGTCGATGGATCACCCATGTATTGAGTTCGGTAGTGACTTTCCATTTGAGACGATCCCATCATCACCTGGTTCGACACCAAACCTTCGGTTTGTTTTGATGACCTGGACTGACTGGGGGATGATTCTAGCATGAGGGAAGGCTTGCTTGAGGTATGCCCAGCTGCCTGTTGATTTATGTATGTCTGGGGTAGTGAATATGGTCTTGATCCTTGACTACGCTGTACCTGTGGTGAACTCCATTCCTCCGTGGGTCGGCCCAAATAAAAGTTTGCTACTGGTGTTGAAGAACTCTGCATATGGTCAACCCGGCTCTGCAGTGGCCTCTCTTTCATCGATCCTAATTTCGCTCGCACGTCCTCTATAGAAAGGATTGGTCGATGTTCCAAGTTTGGATTATGCCCAGGAAACGGTGTTGCCTTGTTCTTGTTGGGTTGTGCAGATTTTTCGTTGTGGAAGACATTTCTGAAAATTGGGAATGAGGCGGTGAAGTAATTATAGAACCCAGCTTACTGGAAAAACTGCCCCCTGGCTTGAAGGAGCCGGCGGGTATTTGGCTCAACCTTTTCGGCCTTCTTCAATAAAACCTGCAGGTCGAGGCATGCTTTTTCATATTCCCACATGAGCTGATCGTATTCCGCCTGAGGGAGTGAAGGACTCTGTTGTTCCACACGTATCTTCGCCAATCTTTCCTGTTGTAAATTGGAGAGTTCTTCGAGTTCCTTGAATAACTTCTCGCCGCTTGAACTCTGTTTCAGCTTCACTCCAAGATTATCTAATGTTTCCGCAAGCAGACCTGCCCTGCGTCGGTTGATTTGTTCGAATATTGGGGCAAGAACATCGAAAGCAGAAGACTGTGTGTGATGAAAACGTTTGATGAATGAACCACGGTTAATCATGGGCTTCCAAGAACCACTACGCAGTTCCTCCTCGCGTTGGACTCCTGACCATTTGTCTACCCTGTCCCACATAGTTGTCGTAAGAACGATTCTTTTGAGTTCCGCGCCGCAAAGCCGTTGGAAGGAACCCAAATTCCTCAGTGCTGAACTCCCGAATCGGTTATCCGTTATGCGGTGAAAGTACAACAGACCGGCTACATGCAACCTTTTCTTGTATCTAATTTATAGTCAGGCTTATGACCCATTGATGGAAAATCGGATGCATACGTTTTATTTAACCATTCAGAAATCATATCGAAAGTAGCTGCCTCGGACTCGTTTGTACCATCTCCACTATCAAAACCGGGGGTTTCGACGAAATGGATGTCAGAGTCAATGAATTCTGGTATTGACAGCGTGGTAACTGAAAATTTGGCCAGTTGAGGGTTTAAGCCGTGATGAACTGCGCTCTCGATGCCAGTTATTTTTTCGATGAACTTGAAGGGAGTAAGAAGTAGACAAAGTGAACAAAGCTGGAATGACTCACAGAGCTCTTTCCAGAGCCGGTAGGTCCCATCAAGCTGCAAAAATCTACTGAGTTCGAGTGTTCAAAGGAAGGGGTTGGATCTTACATGATAATGGTGTCGTCCTCAGACAGGTCTTCAAATTCGACCTTTTTGACAAAGAGCCCGAAGACCTTACGCCACGGATGGCCCTTAAAAGACAAGACATCAAAAGGGTCGATCTTCTTACGCTCGTTGGATTGTACTGCCAATCTAGGACGTTGGGTCTGGTTGAAACACTTATCGGTGAGAAGTGGCTCTGGCATTTGCCACCAATTCGCCAACACAATAACTCGGACTTACAGAGCTCTTGAGGCCAGATAAGTCCTGTGTTTTGAAAGCCACGACACCTGCTCATTTATTAGACACATATAGGTTAATGAACAATTTGCTCACCATTCTCTTCATATCTAGCACGAGTGGTAAGGACTCGGCTACAAATGACATCTAGCCCAGGAAACTTGGTATCTTGCTATATAAGTATCAAATCAACAATGTGTTTCCAACTAGATACAGAATAGAATACTTTAGTTATGACCGACATCCAATCCTCATCCTCGGTGATAGCGATTCGTGCTTTGGGATGCTAGTAGATCTTATATTTTATCTTCCAACCATGCCGCAATCAAGGTTTCATTACCTTTTCCAGCAAGCACCTGTTGATGTAATTTGCAGGATGTACAACCTAAAAGTTATGGCCTTAGACAGATACTGGGGCTGGAATCAGCTAGGGAAACTGACCGACAATCCGAATTGCGCCGCATGAAAAGTTATTCCATATCCAGAGCTTGATTGTCCATGACCGTGTCCCGAACTTGATTGACCACCTGAATGCCCTGTCCCTGAACTTGGCTGATGACCTCCCATATTTATGTCGCCGTGGTTCGACGGGGGCATCGAACCAGAGGACGGATTGTTAAATGGTATTTGACGGACCTTCAAGTCATCCCATGTCTCTCCGGAGAGGTTGAAATTCAATGTACGTAGGAAGATACACTGATTAGGGACCGATTTGCGGGCTACCTGTGAGAGGTCTTTGACGCCCTTTTTGCGGGGTCCTACTTTTCCACATCCACTGCCAACGCAATTCCACTGATAGCTCTTCGAGACGACACCGGTCTTCCTAAACTCGAGGCGAACTTGTTGGTCACCGCTGTTGGCAAAAGTTGCAATCCCCCATGTAGGAACCTTGTCAAAACCTGTGACAAGACGAATATCTCCATTTTCGACCTCTCGTTTGCGGACCTCGGTGACAAACTTGTACCAATTCTCAGCGTTCTTCACTAGGTATTTTTTAATGTTCGTGCGGCTCATCATGTCCTGTGTAATAGCACCTTTGGGCATGACAATGATTGCTCCTTCTGCGGCAGAACTTTCGAAGATTAAACACCTAAGGACGTCAGTTAGAAACATATAGCTTTATCGAAATTTCTACACACGATGGATCAGCACTGTACAACTTCTGTACGGAGGAACTTGCTAGATAGTAGTCTCTGCCGAATTCCGGTTGCTCTGTCATTTCGTACTGAAGTTCCGGGTCATCAAGAGGTTCAAAACCAGGAGGGACCCTTCCAATGTTGATGGGGTGATCTGCCGGAAGATAGATGTTAAACAGGAAGCTGAATCCTTCACATTTATACAGGATTCCAACATCGCCAATCCCAATCCCCTTCCGTCGATATTCTTTTGGAAGGTTCAAGCTTGGTCCCGGACTCCACATTGGAGAGCCCCTCGCCTTTCCAAGAAGTTGATCATAATAAATATCGTGGTCACCCCTCACAGGCGGGTCGACTTGGTTTGGAGTGTTTCCAGGCGCTGTAGCAAAAGGGGACCTCGCAGATTCACTTGTTGATCGAATGCTGATATCCGGCTGAAGATATTTTAATAAAAATCTACCAGATTAATCAACCAGCCAGTACGAACCGGGACAACTGATGAATCACGGTCAGGATGGGCGATTACGGCCGCAGGTGGGTTTCCTGCAAAAGTTACAAACCAGTACGCAGCCTGAAACCACGAAGAATTTACCATCCCGAGATCCAGTGAATACTTGAACAATCTGTGGTGATTGGACGACAACGGCGTGCGAGAAATCTGCTACTCCCGTAGACCCTACTGTGGTAAGATACTGGCTATTTTGGTGTTGTGCAATAATGTATCTTGCATTCAGGAGACAGGAACTTACGGTCCTACTGTTGAAGTCAGGTACGCATCTGTCCGGATACAGTTTGATGACGACTAACCTGTTGGATCCTCCCCGGACGTCCCTTCAAGTTCAGGATGTTCGTTAAAACCTCACCACGGTCAATCCCTGAGTGAATAATTGACGTACCTAAAGTCCCGCTGTTTGTTCCTTGGACTATACCAGTCATAAACTTTCCACCTGTGACAGTTACGTTCTGTGCGTCCCGAACTGTTGCCACGTTCAAGGTTCTTTCAGATGAAGCCTCATTATTTGTTTCCCGGAGGGTCGTTGACATTGATCCAGGGCCCACCATCAGCTCATCCTTCTGGGCCAGTAGCTAGCAAACCGACGGAATAGGTGTACCTGTAGCCTTTGAAGGGAGATGACGGAGGGAGAGACGGAGTCAATATCAACCTAGATAAGGGGTTGTTATTATACAAACAAGGGACGCTCAGTGCAGTGCAGTTCTGTCATTTGTCACCTGGTTTTCGAATTCGGACCTCATTGGGAACTCTATATTTGAATTGAATATCCGTAAATTATTATAAGCGGCAGCCAGCCAACCAACCAGCCGTTGGAACGACAGCAGCAGAGAAGCCGGGAACAAGGGGACTCCGAAGCTTGTATGGCCAGCGGCCCTGAGATTACCACTTTGCATGATTGTGAATGAAGTGAGCACCCATACCGAAGAACGGCCGGTGTGTTGAGATAATATGGCCTACAGAGTGGGAGTTAGTCTCATAGTACTTGCTGTTCGAAAAGACAACTCATAATTGAGCTTGTGTGCTTGATTTAGTTTGTGGTTGAACTTGCAACTTATCATGGCCTGGAGAACGGGTTTGCTCGTTTTCATCTAAATTAAACAGGAAGTGTCAAAAAAACACACCATTTAACCTCAAGTAGCCCTCTTCATCTAAACATCTACAAGAAAATTGCAAGAAAAAGGTTTTAGATCTTTAGATTTTAATTTTAAATTGGATCACGGTCACGTGATGGCGTATTCCTTCCGTAAACGAATCAGGACAACATATGCACACGATAACAAATTCCCTTCACCAACGTTTCCACTCCCTCATCTGCTCCTGTCTCGACGCCGACCTCACACGAGCCGCCTACACTGACACCTTCATCCTCACCTTCACCGATGCAAAGGAAAAAGCAAAGGCCACGAATACTACCAATAACCACGACGCACGCTACTCGACTCAATGTCTCTAATCCAGGAAGATCAAACGTACTCTGCCCTAGCGTGAATAAGCCTAAAGACAAGCCGTGCTGTGGAGGTAAAGGTGGGGTGTTGTACGTTGCTTAGGAAGTCTAGGAAGGCGATTGAGGAGATGTTGGGGGCATGGAGGCGAACAAGAGTTATATGGTTTGCATTTTTTATTCATTGGAGTTTAGGCTAATGGTTAGTTTGTCTTTCCCATTTTCTACTTCATAACTTCGCCAATGAGTAGGATCGCACATACTTTCCTTGCAAAAGCAGCATTAAGATGCAAAGCCGGAACGACAGCTCTAAAGGGTAACATGCCTAAGAAAGCAGCTTAAAGCTTATGACAAGCGTTGAAACATAATCCATTCCTCTGGGAAGCGTTTAAAGGTCTTTGTGCGCTTGGTACTGTATCTATTTCATCTTGTCCTCATCTCACACAAAAAAACTTAAAATCTTCATTGTTTCATCTGAGATTAGGTCCCACTCCAGAGTTAGACCACCTCTTCCCACCTCGGTTACTCCCTGTGAGACCGTATACTTCTAAGTACCCCTACTGGGTTGCTTGTTACTTCAAGTCCTATCGCAACAGACACCGGACTTTTACGCCTGATTTAATGTGGCACGGGGGAATCCAATTTGATCATTTAAACTGAGTATTCAACCTTTTCGAATCGCTGTCAGTGTCAAGAGACCAAGGGATTCGATGTCAGTTGAGTTTTTTTTTCTTCCTTGTATGATGACTTGCTGAAACCTTTTTTTGATCAAATAGAGCAACGACTCCGTTTTTTAAATCTTGACAATTCATTTCATGGGCTTGAGCGGAAGACTTACCTGATTACAAGCACCACCTATGCTATCAAAAGTCTCATTGACAGACGGCCCAGGACCAGGACAGATGAAGGCTCAAAAAAGCACGCCTACCGTATTGGCCTTATCGCTTGCTAACGTTTCCTCATATTCTAGTCGTAGGTCTTCTCAACCGCCTTCTTCGTGGTGTCTTCCCTGTTGAGGAGACGAGGTTGCAGAGTGGTGGCTCTGGGGAGGGCGAGGCTGTCGGTTGTCAAATAGTGCAAGCAGGAACTAAGGTCCCTCTTTTGTCACGAAGACAAATATCAATTGGATATTTTTTCGTACGCCGAAGAGTTGTTTGGGCGTCACTTCTATACAACTACATTTACAACAGAAGAGGTATCACAATACCAACACCTATCAACTCAGCACTTAGTCGACTTTCATACTCACCACCTCCTAGCTCAAACTCCACTGTCGCTCAATTTTGAGCGGATGATCATGCGATAAGCTCTCGTAGAAGCAATACAGATTTTGCTATTAAACTAATTTTGTCATCGTCATACGTTCCCAAGTTTTCTTTACTCTGAATCCTCTAACAATGGCCACCGCGGCAAATTTTAGTGATGCAGGTTGCCTGATTTTGGTGGTCGTTCCTCGGAATACTCTTGCGACCTTTTGGCTTGACTCGACCCTGTAACATGCTGCATTTCATAGCGACTTTCGGTTTGGGACGAGCCCATTTTCTGGTTCGACATATAAGACTCTAGGCTCAGATGTGATTCTGTAATGGGACGACGCTGGACCGCTGTGGCACCCGTAGACTGGATCGGATGCCTGCCCTTTTGCTGACTCGTATACGACTGGTGTATCGAATATGGGTTTGATGACTGGTTACGACACCAGCGCTCCGCGGGTTGGTTCGAATAAGGACTCAATGCTGGTATATTTTGGCTTTCAGTTGGAGCCCATGTATGACCTGAGTTTGCAAACGACACCACCGAAAAACCCTGCGTTGGATGAACCCAGCTTTGCTGTGGATTCTGCATCTGCTTTTCTCTTGGTTTTGTCAGGATGTCTTGTTGGTTTGTTCGATGTTTATCGCGATGGGGTGGAATCGGCGGAGGTTCATTTTTGTTGCTTTGTGAACCCGTCGCATGGCTTTCATTTTGGAAAATATTTCTTAAAATGGAATTAGGGGATGAAGTAAAGATGAAGTGTAACGTACTCGAAAAACCGTATTCTGGCTTCAACAAGATGGCGGGTGTCCGGCGCGGTCTTTTTGGTCGTCCTCATCAACTCTTGTATATCAAGGCATGCCTTTTCAAATTCACCCATTAGCCGATGGTATTCTCCGTGAGGGAGTGAAGGACTCTGCTGTTCCTCACGTATCCTGGCCAATCTGTCCTGTCTTAAGTTGGCACATTCTTCAAGTTCCGTGAACAACCTGAGGCCACCCATGCTGTGCTTCAGCTTTTCTCCAAGGTTATCTATCGTTTCCTTGAGGAGATCTTCCCTGCGTCGGTTGATTTGTGCGAATAGCGGTGCAAGAACATCGCGAGCAGAAGACTCCGAATGGTAAAAGCGTTTGACCAATGAACCGCACATAATCATTTGCGCCCAAAAGCCACTGCACAGTTCCGATTCGCGCGCGATTGCTGTACTTTCATCCACTGTGTCCCACATAGTTGTTGTAAGAATGACTCTGTTGAGTTCTGGCCCGCAAAGCCGCTTGAAGGACATCAAATTCCATAGCACTGAATTCCCGGGCCGCCTCTCCGATATTGGGTGAAAGTATAACACACCAGCTACATGCAGATTTTTCCGATATCTAATTATAGTCAGGGCATTGAGCTTTTGAGAATATACCAGATGCATACGTTTTATCTAACCAATTAGAAATCATGTCGAAGATAGCTGCGAATGTGCCATCTCCGATATCAAAACCGGGGGTGTCGACGAAATGGATGTCAGCATCAACGAATTTTGGGATCGATAGCTTGGTGACCGAAATTTCAACCGTTTGAGGTGTCAAGCCATGACCCACTGTGCCCTCGGTGCCAGTCATTTTTTCAATAAACTTGAAACAAGTCAGGATAGGACACGCCAAACAACGCTAGAATTGCTTACAGAACTCTTCCCAGAGCCTGTACAAGTCTTCAACTTCGGCCTTCTTGGTGAAGATATTGAGGAATTTACCCCACGGACTGCCCAGAAAATGTGGGACCAGCGGGACATTTGTTTTGATCTCGTTGGATTTCGTTACAACGGGGGGTTCCGTTTGCTTGTCAATGACAAATGACTCCCCTTGATCAAATGCTGCTTTTTGAGAAACATCTAGTTTGCTCGAATCCGAACTCGACACTAGTTGATTCTGGCTGGGTAGTGGGCATTTCGGAGGCGCTAAGCTTCCTGCCAGGTTTGGGATAGGATCCGGCGTGATGCCATCCCTATCTGATGAACAATCATTTGTCAACAATGCGTCATGAGCAAGACGATGGCTCAGATTTGCAGAACTCTCGAGGCGAATTGGGTCCTGCGTTTTGAAAGTCACGATACCTGTTTATATCAGAAAAGTAGAGGATATATAAAACAATCGACTCACCATCTTCCTCACTTATCTCGCGAATGGCTAGGACTCGACTACAAACTTCATCTAGTCCAGGAAACACAGCACTTTGCTAGATAAGTAGCTAATCAACAAGACTTTGTAATGAGATGCAGACTAGAATACTTCAGCTAAGGTCGTCATCCAATCCTCGTCTTCTGTAATGGCTATTCGCGCTTTCGGGTGCTGGTAGATAGTAACATTATATAACATGCACTCGTGCTAAAATCAAGGGGTTGTCACCTTTTCCAACAAGCACCTGTTTATGTAATTTGCAGGATGTACCACCTAAAAACCGTTGCCTTAGACATATACTGAGACCCAGAATAAGCTAGAAAAGACTGACCGGCAATCCAAATCGCACAGCATGAACAGTTACTCCATGTCCAGAACCTGATTGTCCACATCCCGAACTCGACTGACCCCCTGATCTCTCTTTCCCAGAGCTTGATTGATAACCCCCCTTATTTGTGTCGCCCTGGTTGGATGGGGGCGCGGGACCAGAGGAGCCATCACTCGATTGCATTTGACGGACCTTCATGCCGTCCCACATCTCTCTGGAGAGATCGAAGCTCATTGTACGGAGGAAGATGCACTGATTCATGACCGATCTGAACCCCCATCCTCCGAGGTCTTCAAGTTCCCTCTGGTGTGGCCCTACTCTTCCACTTCCACTGCCAATGCAATTCCACTTATAGACGCTCGAGAAAAAACCCGACCTCGTAAACTCAAGACGATTTTGTTGTTCAACATTGCTGGCAAAAGTGGCAATCCCCCATGTAGAAACCTTGTCAAAGCCTGTGACAAGGCGAATGTCCCCATTCTCGACTTGTCGTTCGCGGACTTCGGTGACAAACTTGTACCAACTCTCAGCATTCTCTGCGATGTACCTTCTTAGAGACTTGCGGCTCATCAAGTCCTCTGCGGCAGCCCCATTGGGCACGACGAGAATTGCTCCTTCTGTGGCAGAACTTTCAAAGAACAACTTGCTATAGGAGTCAGTGAGAAACATGTGTCTTTGTTGAAACTTACACTTACGACTCATGAACCTTCCGCACACAAGAACTTGCAATATGGTGGTCCTGGCTGAAAACTGTATGTTTTTCTATCTCGTGCTGAAGCTTCGAGTTATCGAGAGGCTCGAAGTCATCAGGAACACGTCCGACATTAATTGGGTCATCTGCAGGAAGATAGATATTGAAAAGGAAGCTGAATCCTTCACATTTATACAGGATTCCAACGTCGCCAATCCTGACTCCTTTCCGTCGATATTCTATTGGGAGGGACCTGCTTGGCCCCGGCATCCACATTGGAGAACCCCTTCCCTCTCCAAGAAGTTGAACATAGTAGATGTCGTGACGAGCCCTCACAACGGGGTTTTGGACGTTGCTCGATGCTGTAGCCAAAGGAGGTTCACTCGTTGACGAACTGCTGCTGGTGTTACTTGGCTACAGGTGCATTGGAAAAATCAACAAAACCAACAAAACCACACGAACCTGAATGACAGCTGGACGGTTAGGCTGTGCAACTACGTGCCCAGATGAGGTTCCTGTGAAAAGCTCCCAAACAGTCTGCTTAATACCATGAGAAAACTCACCAAATCCATGCATGTTAATAACGTCTGCATTGAAGACAACAGGCTGGGAACCTGATACTCCAGTCCTTGCTGTCACAATTCGTTGGCTATTTGAGAGTTTTAATCAATTTCATGGCGACTAACTTGCTGTATCCTCCTCAGGTTTCCCTTCAAGTTTAAGGTGATCAGGAAACTCGACCACGGTCGACCAGATCCTTGACGTACCCGAGTTTCCTTCCACTTTACGATTCACCATCAAAACACTTGAACCTATAAACTTTGTGTTATGCGATCCCTTAAATGCATCCACAGTTTGTTGTGGATCTTGCATGGTCGCTATGGGCGCCGGTCTTGAGACTGCCGTTTCGTCATTCTCCAGATCTAGCTGTCCTTCCGAATCCTGTCTATCTGACACTTCGGGGTTTCCAATATTTAAACGCCTTTTAAATTTGAATGCAGTTGGTAATTGAATATTTAAAATGTAGCAACCCCTAAAAAGTAATGAAATATTTAAAATATCACATAAGCTGCCGACTTTATTTGCAGTTATAATTTCCTAATTCCTATAAAATATTGCTAAATGAAATTGTGTATTTTTTTTTCGGCAACTGTTTGTATGAATTGCAAAACTTAAAATTTCTATATCTGTTGAGAAACAAATTATATTTTGAGTGTAAAAATTTTCGATACTGAACTCGAAATTATAACTATAGAATTTTCTGGAAAAAGTAAGTTATATTTTAACTATTCAAAAATATTTAAAATAAGCTATAAATGACTATTTCATTTAGCCTGGAAAATCTTGTGACAGCAATTGCCCACTTAGCGCCCACTTAGCGCCCACTCATCGCCCACTCATCTCCCGCTCATCTCCCACTCAGTGCCCTTTCGTTGCCCACTAGTCACCATCCCAAAGACGTTAATAGCGCACCACATTCAGAACCATCGCGCAAAAATTACCGCTCCCAAACCGCCTGTAAAGGAGAGATAAACAAAAACATGCTAAATCAACATATCGAATGGGAAGAAAACTACAAACGAAAGCACCTACTAGATGGTAACTTTTCACTTTGCCCTAAGTCACCACACATCCCTTATGCCACTCTGCTAAAGATGTCACACGTACATTCCTCCACATCACATAACCGGTCATCCCAGTCATCCTCAACCTCATCCGAGTCTGCTAGGCAGTGCTAGCATCTCCTCATCCATCTCCATCGCTGCATTTTGCTTGAGACAGTCAACATCATCGCCAACATTTTCCTCACTATCATCAGCCACAACATGCGATCTATCTTCATAATGCGGACCAACTCATCTGACTGAAGATTTTCATGCGACAAATCTAGATTGAGCATACATGATACACCAAGGAAGAGGAGATTTTCGAACAACTCAGTTTCGTTTAATCCTCCCGGATTCGAGTGTGATGATAGACAAAATAAGTCGTATACATATTATGTAGCTCATACCAATGTTCATACATTCCGATGTCCTCAAGTTATACATTTCATGCCATTCCAATCATGCAAAAATTTCCGATGATCCATCGCAAGGTAATTTACTGGATAATTACTATAATTCCCATACTTATTGCATGTCTGTAAGTGAGAGGCGGAAAATTCGACATGTAACTCGGAGTGCAAGGATCCGAGAATCCGAGAATCCATGGATGATGGATCCCAGGATCCAAGAATCCATGGATTCTCGGATTCATGAATCCATAAATCCGGATATAGCTGCACTTGGAGGTCAATTCTACGCCCTGTATTCTCAAGCGCTTAGGTTCGGAAGTCCTTCATAGCCTCAGATGAGGAGACACCATGGAAAGCCAAAATCATTCCGGAGACATGGCATGTATCAAGCCCACTAGAAAATTGTCCCCTTTACCGATTATAATTCTGCACCCTTGCGCAGGGTTCTTGTTTGCCCCATTTCCCTTTATCCATTAACTGCAGCCGGCGGTCTACTCAGGCTCACCTCTAGCAATACTGATGCCCCAAAGTAGCTTGAAAAAATAGTGCTGTAGACAAGAACTCGATCGTAGGTGTCAAAAAATGTTTAGAGTTCAAATGTTCAACATTTTAGACAACTGGTACATAATTGCCTGGACTAAATCTCTAGTGCACTAAGCACCAAAGGTGGTTGTAACAAGGAATAATGTCTGGAAGAATCACGATGTAAGCAGCAAGACCTTTGAACATCATGTCCTTCCCCTTATAAGAAAAAAAGTAAATTAGAGCGCAATCCTAAACCCTGAAAGACTGCTTTACCTTTCTTACAGCCATGTTCCATCAAAATGAGGTATGCCAAGTGAATGTGGGCATAATAAACGCCTTGAATTTTTCAAAAACTCTACCGGAGAAATATCGTCCTCGCTGCGAACCAACAAAGATTCATGTCTCTGAGTCGGGGCTCGTGGATTGGTGGGTGGTTTAGGTGCGGAAGCGGGAGCGGGAGCGGGCTTGCTTTCCTTGATGGATTTTGTCAGTTGAGGCGGTCAAAGGCTTCTGGGTGTCTTGATCAACCGAGGGAAAGAGAGAGGGATAACTAGGTCCAGTACACTCACATAAGGTAGGAAGCTTCTCTTTGGGTTCCGAGTCCTTGACAAAGGCAAGAAGATCGCGAAGGGGTATCCATACTTTCTTGCAGCTTTCACTAGTGTGTATCACATTGATTTGCATCAACAGTTATTCAGTGTGGGTGCTGGCATCAGCGATGATGTTGTCGTTGTTGACGATTTTGGTCCGGCTATTGCATTGCCGGCTGGAGCGCTAATGGCGATGGCTGCTTTGGCGTGGTAGAATGGTAGATGTCTCTAGAAATGATGTTAAGTTAGAAGTGATCAGAAAATTTTGGGCATACCTGGAGCCTTGCCCTTATCCGTGTCGCTCCTCCCCTCCTGTGGGTTCCCTTCTCATTCAACGTTCTTCCCTGTTGCCATCGGCGTGGTGTCGCACTGAGCACGTTGGTGGTCCCGTACTTGAGGATCTATCGAAAAATGTTACAATCGTCAAAAATGCCAACTTGTTCAATATATTTGCTCTCTAGACTCCTGGCCGCATGTTTCACACTAAAACGATATATGGCCCTACGGTGCGGTCCCAACCTAAAAGGAAGACAAAACCCCTTGTATTGAGAAAGAAACAACACGACAGAGGGAATCCCCTTCTACGGTTGTGATGTGCTGTTGCTAGAGGGTAAGGCGTACCGGCATCGGCGATGACGTTGTCGTTGCACTGGTCCCGCTATTGCACTGGGGCTGGAACGATAATGATGGCTGCTTTGGCTGCACCTGGAGCCGTGTGGTAGATGTTAGTAGTTAGAAGTGATCCGAAAATTTGGGGCGTACCTTAAGCCCTTCCCCTATTTGTGTCGCTCATTCGCTTCTGTGATTTCCCTTCTAGTTCAATGTTCTTCCCTGTTACCGTCGATGTGGTGTCGCACTGAGCACGTTGGCGGTGGTGCCGTACTCCGATAACGGAAGTAGTGTTTAAGCAGCTTATTTCGAGAATCTATTGAAGAATGTTAACATTGTCAATGATAAAAAATATATGATGCATGCCTACTTGTTTATGCTTGCTCTCTCTGTAATCCCGGCCGCATGTTTCACATTGAAATGATCTCCTCCGAATATGGCCCTCCGGTGTGATCCCAGCCGTGAAGACATAGCAGGGAGTCCTTATACAACCAAGTCAAATCAGATTTGTGTTGCGGGAACATCATGGAAGAAGGAGAGATAAGATCGAGTCTCCAGGTGATATGAATAATGGGGTTTACGGATGTTCGAAGCTGAGGTGATTATCAAAACGTTTGAATTAGAATCTGAAGGCAACGTTTGCCTACCGTCCCGTACAAAATTTCTCCCCACCCTATCCTCCCTTTGAAACCCCCATTTCCATAAAGTCGACGTTGGACAATGGTTCTTTATCGAAACCCAAAATTTCGAATACGTTCAGATGTCTCTTCAATGTACTCATCCTTGTCGACGGTTGATTAACGGCGTAAACAGCCTTCACGCGTTTCTCCAAACCTAATAGGTGCAAGGTGAGGTTTCTTGTCGTGCTAGGAACAAGGACCACATCGTCAGACATATCCCCAAGTGTTGGTGGAAGAGAACGTACCCATTTTTAGCTTCGGGTAGTTCGAAGCAATCCGAGAACAGGTTGATATCCCTCTACGGCTCTTTGTGCCATAGTGTTAGAACTTATTAAACCCTACACAGAGTGACATTTGTAAATTCTGAAAATCCAAAGCAAAAAAAATTCACGCTACTCACGCTAACTTTGGAGAAGCTGGTTGCGTTCAAATTGCAAAGGGAGTAGCGGGACGGTAGATTCGGGCCGGTTTGTAGGAAGACAATTTTAAACATGTACTGCGACGGCTTTGTTTATCGATTCCCCACATTTTCCAACAGAATGACGACAAGTGGCCTCAAAGCTATAGCGCCAGTACCAACTGCAAATGACTTTTTGGACATCGTTCTGTTGTCGTTCTGTTAAAAACTCAGAGGAAGACCCCAACGGTAGAATTTGGTTCCAGATTTGATTTTAGATTCGGGCTGCTAATCCATGCGTATTTAGGTCATCCATAAAAACTTCAAAATTAGTCGAATAGGAAATGGTTACATGCGCAAAGTGAAATTTAGCTTTGACGAGAAACTTGGTGCTATCCTGACTGAATTTCCGATCCTAGATGTCCGTTTTTCTACGTCCCTGTTGTCTGTGGTTTTCTAATTCTTCTATAGGACCTACATCCTTTCCTTTCCTCGTTGGTGAACGTACTTTACGATAAAAACCATTACAAACTGGCGTTGGGTCAGCTTTGTACGGCTCGCCATCTGATCGACCAAGTAGCCAAAGACTATGTTCGGTTGCTGAAGTTTGGAGACAATCTCTATCGTCGCAAACAACTCAAGAAAGCTGCACTTGGACGGTAAGATTTTCTTTGGCTACCAGGTCTTCGAGGCGGTATACTTACCTCTAATATCGGTTAGGATGGCCACGATCATGAAGCGCCAAAACGATCCCCTTGCCTACCTTAAACAAGTTCGACAACACATTTCTCGTCTACCAGCCATCGACCAAACACTAGAACCCTTTTAATATGCGGCTATCCGAACGTTGGCAAGTCATCCTTCATAAATAAAGTCACACGTGCAGACGTCGATGTACAACCTTACGCCTTCACGACAAAATCGCTTTTCATTGGACATTTGGACTACAAATATCTCCGGTGGCAAGTCATCGACACACCGGGTATTCTAGATCACCCCCTAGAAGAGATGAACACGATTTAGATGCAGAGCGTCACCGCTCTCGCATATCTCAAAAGTTGCGTATTATATTTCATGGATTTGAGTGAACTGTGCGGATATACGATAGAAGCACAAGTAAGTCCTTCATTCCGCTTCTCATAAATCTCCGTGACCGTCATTTTCACAGTGCAAGCTTTTCCATTTGATTAAACCCCTCTTCGCCGGTAAACCCACCTTCCTCGTCATGAATAAAATCGACTTGATGCGACTTGAAGACGTCCATCCTGATTCACGGGCCTTAGTTCAAGACATACTTCATCAAGAAGGGATCCAATCCATTCAAGTATTCTGCCATTCCGAAGAAGGCATCATGGAGCTGAAAAATGGGGCTTGCAATGCACTCCTTGCCAATCGAGTCGACAACAAGATAAAGGGCACCAAGGTCAACTCCATCATCAATAGAATTCACGTCGCCCAGCCGAAACCTAGAAACGATGTTGCGAGACCAGCATTCATGACAGTTAAGGATAAGAAGGACGATAAGAAGGATCCCGAACGAAGAAGGTTATTGAAAGATCAAGAATCGGAAGAAGGTGGTGCCGGTGTGTCCAACATCAAACTCCGAGGTATAGGTAACTGTGCAGTAATTCTCGAAAAGTGATCTGATCAATCAACCCTGCAGAAAATTATATGCTTGCCAACCCTGCGTGGAA
>JAIUJM010000204.1:0-21584 GCA_026262225.1 Inosperma sp. D86
ACTGTTTCTATTAATTACTTGTCCCGTATGTATAGCTACATCCTTGTTCGTAGTAACAAGATCACCTATTATGTTGCATAGTTACATCGTATACTTTACTCACTTGGTCGAATTTAATGTTTGAACATGCAAATTTACTAACGTCACGAATCCCGGGATTCGTTTTATGATTTATCCCGAGTTCACAGATCATGATACATGGACGGCATCTCGAGGAGAACACTGAGAGGTCCTTGAAAATAAAATTTGCTCAGGAAGGGTAAGAAAGCCTTCCAGTGACCACAACCCGAATCGAGTGGATCCACGAACACCTCGTGTATCAACCGTTTTAAAAGGTCCAATTCCTGTACTATCGACGAAGTTGCCTCCAGAAGTGCGAGTCTCGCCAAGGTTTTTGTTTGATGTTCTGGTAATTGCCGACGTTGATCTCCATAAGGACGGTTTCCACGATGGGCATCCTATATGCATAATTACACCAGAGGGTGAAAGTGAAGTGCAACTTTCGCAACCCAATACGCTCTGGCGAGGTTGTCCGACGATGGGGTGTTCGGCTTTCTTGCACATCCTGCCTGGTAAGCACCTTCGCCCAGTCCTATCGTGCTGCAATGATGTTCATGTAGACATGATATAAAAATATAACTAGCCTGCGGATGAACTGCTCAACGTGTTGAAAAAAAAAATTCGTTGAAAACAGCCGAAGGACGTTTCACAACATGTCGTAACATGGGAGAAACTGGTTACAAAGGCTTATTATGCAAACGGTATATATAAGACTTTCCTCTCGTCATTGTTTATGCACAAAAATATCATTGGGTGGTATTAATTTGCTCAAGGCGATTGCAACATACAGAACAGTTGCAAAATTTTAAACAACACAGCCGACGGACGAACTTCTACATCTCGGGACTTTGACACCCCAGGACTAGATTTGTCCCCCTGTTCATTGTCGAGCCTCTACAGGCAGACACCTGTGAGGATCATCAGCCCAAATCCTGACCGTCTCATTGTGGTTGGATGAAAGTTCCGGGGGGTCCTCATTGTTCTCGTCCTCGTCCAACGATTCCGCAGCCTCGGATAAGGAAGCAAAGATGGATGCTTGGTAATGAGCTTCAAGGAGGTCGTGATGTGGGCCCGGGTACAAAGGATTTGGCTCTTCCCACGGCGAAGTAACTTGTAGACCGTGGAGCTGATTAACAGCAGGGTGAAAGGCAAACATTTTGTGAGTCTGATACAAACACAAATGTTAGTCAAGGTAAAACAGTAGAAAAAGCATGGTGATACAGTGGGGTGAATGGAAAATCGGAATGTGTTATATGGCTCATGGTGAGATAAGCAAAGTAGGATTCCATTTTCAAGGGAATTAATTCTGAGCGGATCTCGCTTGTTGCAGGTAGCATTGTTTTCGCTTGTTGCGGTATATGGGTCCGCGATAAGGCTCTGAGAATCCACTTTAGAAAGATTGTGTTCAAATTGATCGACAACGAGGACTTCAAAATGGGCATACCCTTGACTGCACGGCGAAAGGGAATATGTGAGAGCCCTCGAAAAACTCAGAATCGTCATAATACTGATATATTGAAGCGATTCCCTCGGCATGAC
The DNA here is from genome assembly GCA_026262225.1 of Inosperma sp. D86. Taxonomy (NCBI): domain Eukaryota; kingdom Fungi; phylum Basidiomycota; class Agaricomycetes; order Agaricales; family Inocybaceae; genus Inosperma; species Inosperma sp. D86. The sequence continues at coordinate 1,600 of JAIUJM010000204.1, forward strand.
AAACTACGCAGCCTTTATCGCGGTATACGAGCCGCTTTTTAAAGCCAAAGGGGCCATCGTCCTATGAATAAGAAAATCAGTGGACACAATGTAGAACCTTTGTCGATACCGCCGACCCCTCGGTTGCCGGCTCGCTAAGTCTTACCTTCTTGGGATGCGGTCCCAAACGAGATTGGTTCTCTTCGGAAAACCTCCACTCCCTTTTCCTGAGCGACTGGATTACAATGAGAACGAGAGCAAAAAAGCAGATTGAATTGAACTTACCAATAACGTACCGTCCAGACTTGAAAGTCCCAGTTGATAAACAGTGGGGAGGAATATCTCGCGGACATCTATTTCCTGCAGAGTGAATGCGTTTGAGGACCCAACGGCAACAGCATTGTCAAGGATGTCAAAAACATCGTCTATCGCCCTCTTGCCCTCAAGGGAAGAGCAATCTATATGGCTAGCAGTATATAACGGGATTTCCGACAGAAAGGCTTCGTGACATAGCCGATATGTCTTGTAAAGATTTGGATATCTCTGTGGTTGACCGGTGTGAGCTGAGGACGGTCCATCGAGACTATGATGGCGATGACGGTTCAAATTGAACATACATTCTCACATAAAATGGCGCTTATTCAATTCCCAGGCTTTGGTTACAAGTTTTCCTCATTCAGTATCGAGGATTGACTCATTGATTGTCATGATCTCAGAGACTCCAATAGCCTCCATACTTATGACATCGCTTCTGATATCTTTCCAGTGGTGTGCCGGTCATGTATCCGACAGCGAAAGTCACTGTCCGTCAATTGCAGTCAAAGTTTGATGTTGACTTTTGACCGAATGCCCAAATCTAATTATCGTGCATCTTATCTAATTATGATAGTAGGTCTCCACAGGTCGACAAGAGGCTTATAGTGTTGCAACTTGCAAGATGTTGCCAGTTTCATTGAGTTTATATAACCATAAGAAATTTTTGTTAAGCCTCCAGACCCCTACCCAGATTGGGTCAGGGAATAGCTTTCCGGTTGCCCTTGTGTTCTAAGTATTGTGAACATGTGCTTGGGCCATGAGGTAAGTATTCCCAGAATCCTATTCTTGGATTTCAGGTGGTAGTATTGGCCTCCTAAAATATGGACGGGCCAATCTTGTCCCTCTGCTCCAGAGTTCCGAGGGTTCGATATCGTCTACCAGAAAATTGACATAGGATCCTAAGTTACTAGTTTCAACTTTCAAGGAAAGTTAGAGTATTCGTAAGATACGACGACAATTCAATCACCATGATAGTGGCATTGGAATTAATAGGGATGTGACGTCATTTAGCGCCTCGACAGTCCATGCTACGTGCTTGAGGTCAACTCGGCATGGGTCTATTGGAATCGTGTGCGCTTTCGCGTCTATGTATCTTGTCACCTTTGTTATAAGCTACACTGCACGGACCTATTGAGAGGTCAGATTATTCCTATAGGAAAACCAACCAGCATTTACATTTCAAACTCTCAAGACTGAGATGTTTTTATGCCACTAGATTTTTGGAGAACTCTGGTGACTAACTGCGACTTTCTTCTGGAATTATGTCATTAACATGTATCAGTAGCAAAAGGTAAAGAACCACCTGCTACCTTGGAAATCTAACCATAGATTTCCTGAACTATTGTCACCGGTGTGCATCTCACACAAAGTTGTCCATGTGTGTTTCCTTAGAATAATACAACAAGACCGTCTTTGGGTCGTCCGGACGCCAGAGGAGCCTCAAGAGAAGCTTGACAAGGAGGTACATAATTAATCATCGGAATCCGAACTGATCAACTTAAATATTGAGCATGTGACGCTAAAATCGCGCCGACCGACGGCTTTCAGCGTCGCCTTTGAATGTTGAACTCAACTACCCAACATAACTGCACCAGCATCGACGAACTATTTTTCTAAAAGGCTCGGTCTGAAAGTGTCCAAATATGGTTAATGAGAAGGCCCAGTCGTCGAAAGATAAGGTCTTGAATAGTAATGAATGACCAGCTTTTTCAGCGCTTTGACGTGCCATGATATCTAGGGAAACACTGCATTCAAGGAGGGCGACTACCCATCTGCTATCGGACATTATACCGCAGCCATGCTTGCTGACAAGACAGATCATACATTCCCTTTGAATCGGGCTGCTGCATACCTCAAGCTAGGCAAGTACGTTTCCATTGAGTATCTCGGAATTTTTGTTCGTGTTTATATTGTTTTGTGTTAGGTATGAGGATGCCGAGAGGGACTGTACTACTGTCCTTTGTCTGAGTCAAAGTAATGTAAAAGCATTGTTTCGTCGGGGTCAGGCAAGATTGTCTATGGGGAAGCTTCTTGAAGCACAAAAAGGTATTGTCTCGTTATGGGTCAGTTTAGTTGAACCACTTAACACGTATTCCTTAGACCTTGAGGATGTCTTGTTAATTGAACCTTCAAACACTTCGGCACAAGAGGAAATGAAGAAATTAACGACTTTAATTCAGCAGGAGAAAGCAAAGGTGGTTTTGTACTTCCATACACATATTTTAACTAAAGATTTCGAACAGAAATCGAAGGCTCCAGGGTTTGTCCAAGCCGCTTTAGATTCCGCAGCTGTGCCAACACGACGACGCGTTCCGATCAAGATTTTGGATTCATCAGGTAGAGTTCTTCCGACAAAAGCCGTAGAAGCCAACGCCATTACTTCCGAAGCTAAACTATCGAACTTTAAAACCCAATCCCTCAATAATTCTAGCAATGCCTTACGTACACGAAAAACCTCTGAAACGGTGAAAACTGTCTCGCTACCGACAAAAGACGTAGAAACTACCGATGAAACCAAATTGTCAAATGCCAAACCCGAACCTCTGGACAATCCTGTCAGCTTACCGACGCGAAAAGGCCCTGACACGCTGCAAGCTGTGTCGTCGCGTTCTCTGAAGTCTCCGGATATCACTCCAGATTCACCTACAAAAGATATTTCGAGCTCCCTTCCGTTGAAGAAATCGGCGAGTTTTCTGGAAGCAAAGGCTGTGCGGGAGAGTGTCAAATCCGGCCGTGTAGGCGGAGGCATCTTTCGTGCATCAGGGGAAAGCACCATTTTTGCAAATGGTCAGAAACAATCGACAACGGCTTCAGACACTCCTGTGGCGCCAGCTAGAACACCCGAAAAAACCTACACGAGTCCCTCTACATTGTTTGAGTTTACACGGATGTGGAATTCCCTCCCATCAGTGGAAGAAAGATGGCGATATCTTAAAGTAAGTCAATCTGTTATGCCACCGTATAGTTAAACAACAACAAAATTAGACCATTCCGCCAGATTCTTTCCCGGCATTATGCAAGACATCATTAGAGCCCTCCCTACTAATTTCCATCCTCGAAACACATCTGGCCATTCTCTCCAAAAGGACAGACACCGAGCTTAAGAAACAAATCAGAGACTACTTGGAAAATTTCTCCAAGGTACAAAGGTTCGAAACAGTTGTGTTATTCTTGAACAAGGCAGAAAAGGAGATCGTGAAGCAAGTTTGGCATTTGCTTGGCGTGGACCGTCTGACAGGGGTTTGGAAATATGTGGCGTGAGGCAGACGAGATAGCGCTTCAAGCTTGGGTTTTCTTTTTCTCATCAATGTTCATAATTTGATGTGATCCTTTATATGAATATGGCTAAAACGGCAAAAGTGCTCAGTAGCCTCCTGATGACACTATGACCTGCTCGTGCAAAGTCGAACCAAAATATTGGCATCTATAGAAATGAGCATTTGGGCATCGGGACTCTTGTGTAATCCAACTAGAAACGATAAGCATAATCAACATGCCAGTGCCGCTTCGTTAGGTGGACAACAATTGTAATTTCTGAACGGAGGAGTTCAATTGGGCAAGAAGTCCCAAGAAATTTGAATAACTCCAGTGGAAAGGTCATCTAATTGCTGGAATAACGCTGGGGACATGTCTTGGAGTTTAGTCAATAGGGCAGTAAACCATTACAATTGTGTTAAAAACGTACCAAGATCATCATCACTGCAAGATGTGCAGCTGTCTACGATATACCCGTCGGCCTTGTTGCCGTTCTTGGTGTTATATATTTCGACCCACTGATAGTGGATAAGAACCTTAAACTCGGAGAAGAAAACGAAAATCGAACACACCTGTCCGCAATTGGATCCCTTATTTCGGTCGTACAGCCCCTTCCCGATAGCAACCACGGATTGATCTTTGGAATTGTTCCAGCCACAATTACCATCACCTGTGAACAATTACAGATGAACCCTCGGCGCATCGGACATCCTCGTCCACACTCACCAGGCTCATACCAGGTACCCTAAATTGCAGAATCATGGACTTAGTATTGTGCCTTCTGTCGACATTGATCATCATGAGGGACTCACCCGTCCTTCGTGAGTCTCACGTGCCCGTAAGAGCAATGCAGCACCAGCTTTCGCTGTCGGAATCGGAAGGGAGAGGACCACCGCTGACAATATGAAAAACAGACTGAAATTAAGGTAGTACGCTCCCATGTCCTCTCAGGTGGGGTACGGCGCAGGGGACCTTGAAGACGTAAATGGGGGGAGGGTTATATACCTGAAGGGCGAGCAAGGTTCGCTTACCATAGCTAAAGCTGTTATATACCAGACGTTTATTAACATTACAGGACCGATCGCGTCCTGTGAGGGAAGTAGCTATTTCTACAGCTGAAATGGACGCTTTGCGAGCATGACTGACAGAAGGTCTGCGTCCTAAAATCAATCCGTAAACCCAAAACATGATACAACTGTCCTCTCAGATGTATATGGGACTTACATAACAACCCGAAAGGGAAGGTCTGCACACCTTGCGCGCTTTGAGCTTAACATGAGGCGGGAACCAATTCAATAGGGACCTGCCAAAAAAAACACGTTTCTGGTGAGATAATATTCATGTTTTCATAAAGAATTAATATTACTAGATCGGCACAGTCCTCGATGGGGGTTAGGTGCTTTCGTGCGTGAAATCCGGACTGAATAACAACTCGGGACAAATGACAATATCTAATTCGTCCAACATGAGTTCAGAAATTGATCCGCCCAATGATTGCTGGAGATTGTATTCGTGTAGTCACCCGAGACAGACCTATAACGACTGGAGACCAGTTATAGTAGACCTAAGATTCAGGAAGTCTCGAGGGGTAAGTTGAGACCTCGCTGTGCCATACAAGTGAATATTGAATAATGGCAAGCCTAGTAAGTCAGAACTTTGAGCATGTTCAAGTAACTGAATGAGATCTCGCATACCATCGTCGGACAATTCCGAGTAAATTGATTCTGTGTCACGTGCGTCGTACCTGTCCATTTAACGTTAACGCAGCTCCAATTACTCTATCCAATTCAAGCATCGACTCGAATTGAAAACATTTCACCGAGGTTCTGGTCATCGAGCTCATATCCAACAAATGACTGATAGCATTTCCACTGGTCAGAGCTATGGGCTGAATCTCCTCGTAAATTGTCACATCTTTCCAATACCAATGCATTCCTGACGTCATGCACATAGGACCAGGTCGAGAGGGTAGCAGAGTTCATTGATGCCCACCTCGAAGTATTGAATGATGTATGACAAGTTACCGTTCATATGAAATGTAGGTTGAACTGGGACCATAGGTCAGAGAACTTTACACCTCTCGCATGGCATTGGAACGCGAATACGCAAGCAAGCTTCAATTAATTGCGCGAAGGGCATCTGAAAAGAAAGCGAAAACGCAGTCACTTTTTGTTGTTGGGAGCGATCCGATCAAGATCTGTGATAGCACTGTCTTTAAGCAAAGGTCAGCAGGCTTGTCGGAATCCCCCTGAAGCGTTTGATCATAGGACTGGCACTGGCAGTACTCTCGACATGGCCTATGACGAGATTATCGCTTCTGTCACCGGTTCTGCCCAAGATCATGTCAACATTGCGGAGGCAATCAACATACAAACTATCGAGACATTGAAAACACTGGGACAACGAAACGCAGAAGCAAAACGAAAAGTAGTTTTTTGAGTCATGAAGCTCATGCACAGATACTCATTACTACTATGGCATTAGGTATTATCTTTTTTTCAGAAACTACTCTCCGATAGAGAACGTGTATTCTCCGATCACACCAAGGTAAGCTGAGAATGTCGTGATGTCGTCTTTTGACCAAATTCATGTTTAGAGTAAGCAGAAGGTGGGTGGGCGCCTTCGATTATTCTATTTGCATTTATTAAATTCTATTATAGTATCATGACGAATGTGGCGAAGTTGAGTCCATGCGACAAAAGCAAGTACGTCTTGTCCTCCCACCCATATCAGCCTACTGACAGTTGGGGTCCATGTGTCAGGGACGGGCCGCAGATGATAAGCATGCAGATCGCGCTGCTAGGCAGGCTGAACAGCAGCACAGTAATATGCACAATAGCAAGAAGTACCTTTCCCGCGACCCTTGAGGCTGGGCGTACGATTGACTGAACTCAATAGCTCTTATCTGATATCCACTGCCACCGCCAATCGTGTGAAGACAAAGTTCTACAGAGAAGACATCCCGCATCTTGAAAATGTCGGAAGTAATCATCCGTCCTTCATATAAAAATTTCTGAAATTGTGTTGTTTCTTGACAGGAACTTCGTGAGTGGCACAAATATTATGGGGTGCAATTCTCATCGCCTCCAAGAGATTTTGCAGCGCCGTCTGGTTGAACGATTCCTCAAGGTTCTGTCGACCGCCCAAAAATTGGAATTGAATCACCTTGATTCCCTTAAATCTCGGGTTACAGGCGTGGATGAAAAACTCCTCGAGGTTGATATGGTCAAAGATCAGAATCTTTTCGTTCAATATAACATCAGACCTTTTATTCTTCCAGACGATTGGAAGTTCGACCCCAGCCCCATTCATTATGATACGGTAATTCTGGTTACAATCTCGATTAAAATCAGCCGCTGACATGGAGAAGGCCGCCATGAATGTTGATCCCTCGCCTAAAATTGTTTTGCAAAACAAATTGAGACGATCGAAAGAGAAGCTCAGGGACTTAGATGTCCTGCTGACATCGAAACGTGCGTGAACTAACATATCCGTGCCTTTAAAATGACACTGTTTTCTAGGTGTCGAATTAGACCAAATAACGGCGGAGATCACGTCATACAAAGCAGACGATCTTGTCGGTGCCATCGATGACCTTACCGACGTAAGTAACCTCGTCTTTGATATCCGCGAGCACAAAAGGCAAATGATCGATCATTAGAGATATCTTGATTCTGACCACCAGGTCGTACTTTACGCAACCTCAGAGTGCATTCTGAAATCCGAGATCGACACCATCTTAGCTGCCATTGGGGGTCAGTGTTTAATCATTGTCAAAACTTTCTAAATCGAGATCTTCTCGTTAGATGACCATGGTGCCTCCAGTCCACATACATTCAAGACCTCATCCTTTTCGATTCCCACTCAATGCGGATATTGTCAGGTACGTATTCGGCTGGAATCGTCCGATAAATAATAACGTTAGACTCAGTCCATGATATGGGGCCTTGGAAAGTCTGGAAAAACGTGTAAGGTTTGCGGACTATCAGTTCATACAAAGTGCGAGTTGAAGGTAAGACGTTCCCAACATTACGGCGGAGATCATGCTCAAAATATTAGGTGCCTGCGAACTGTGATGGAGCAGGAGGGCAACCTTCCAGTATCATCAAGGGTGCGGATTCTTCAAGAGGTGAACCTGCAGGTGAGATGGAGTTACTTGACCTGCATCCCCAACTCACTTTGCCCAGCGAACGCTCCCACTGCATCTGCCTTTGTGCAATCGATATCGCCACAAGAATTGGTGGACGAACATATTAACGCCGTTGTTTTGTTTGACTTCAATGCCACCTCAGAATTTGAGTTAGACGTTCAAGGTAGGGTTTACATTACCAAATGGAGAATTTGATAAGACTCATGTCGATAGAGGGTACAAAGGTTCATATTTTGGAACCGGACGATGGTTCTGGTTGGGTAAAAGTCGCAGATATGAGTGGAGATAATGGTTTAGTCCCTGCAACGTATTTGAAAATCGCAGATGAGTCATCAGGGGAGTCCACGCAAAGGGATGGGAGAAGACGAGGTAATTATACACGAGAGACGTGATATCGCCCTGGCGCTCACCGAGACACCCCAGTTCGGGCGTTATATGCGTATAAGGGACAAACCTCGGATGAACTGAATATTCGAGAAGGGGAAATTCTAGAACTCATTCCAGGAGGAGATGATGGTAACGACTGGTGGGAAGGTGAGATCTTTGGTCGAACATGGTAAATTACTATTTTAACGTATTGGGCCCAGGGTTCAATACAGAAGGGAAAAAGGGTATTTTCCCTGCCAATTATGTTAGCGTAAAGGCTCTGTTATGATGCGTCGTACTAACTTTTTTTCTTCCTGAAGGTCGAGCACATCTAGTATATCCTCAGGTGCGAACGAAAGACATGAGTCGAGTTCTTGCTTACGGCTTGCCTAGATGTCTTGTATGTAAACGTGATCAGTCAATCATGGTTTTTGTGGTGAACAACTTTGACAAAACTCTAAGAAACAGCGTGGGGTCAAATGTGTGTCAGATGGTATGATTTGCAATTGACAAATTGGGCATGCATATTTAAGGATCCGGCATTACCCTCTTTCTGGGACCCTGGATTAGAAATTGACGAATCTGGAGAGTGCGGGAGAATCCTTGAATTCTATCTCTCGGGTACGAAAGTGAGAGCCATGTTTCTTAATGGCTTCAATAGATTTATCCGCACAAACTGTATTCAGTGACTGACATCGGGCACAAACAGCAGTGCAAGCGAAAGATGATCTCCGTGACAATTAATTACCCCCTAACTATTGGCTTCACGATTTGAAACTTTCGAATCGGACATCTCCTCAAAATATAAGCTTATTAGGCCACCTCCATGTCAGTTACTATCGTGCGACACAAGGGGAACGCCAGTCCAACGGAGTGACTGTAACGGCAGTCGCCCGCCGCAGAATATGCTAATTGGAAATTGTGGATTATGCTTTTGTTTCCTTCACTCCAGCCGAGTCTGTCAAATGATAAGTGGTCGTCCTTCGGACACAGGTAGAGAGGGTGTGATAGGCCCAGGGGAATTGACATGTCTGCGAAAACACGCGTACGCGTGGAGCATTAATTGAGAGCGTTGACTTTCCAGAAGACATAATTATGGACATTATGGACCTGGATGTGATTGAATTCGTGTTGGCGGAAGGAAATTCATTGTATTATCTTGTCGTACCCTTGTTTCTTTCAATTGGCGGTCCTCTTGACCAGCAACGAACAGGAGTTGACGCAGATCATTATGTCCGGGTCTGTCCATAGTTTACAATCGGCCGGTGAAATGGAAGAAAATTCCGTGCAACAGATTGAAGGGTCTCAACCTGCCAGGGGAGTACCGAGGCCATGCCTTGACCAGATAAATACCCAAGCGAGTGATCCATGAGACTTCACCAGCTTCCAGAAGCTAAAAGATACTGCTCCTCCTTCCGTACATAGGTGACAGCATTGAGGAAGACTTCTGTCTACTGTCCGATTACTGGGTCATGTTTTGCGAAGAAGCGTCTACATATCAAGCCAGATCGTGTCCAACGACTTCAGGTGAGCCATTCCACTGGTCGACATCCCGTTTCAGGAGAGGGTCATCATGGCCCTTCCGTTTTCTCGAGGATTCGCGTCGCCAGGGACGATCTTCTTCGTGAGTCCGCAATATTCTGGCCTACTGTTCTTGTGAGGCAGAAGTTGCGTGCTCTTGCGATGGATCACTCCTGCGACGCGTCCGGGGGACCTGTTGGTCTTCATGAAAACAAAGAAATGTGCAGCAACGATCTATCCAGACTCCTAGTCACCAAATCCGGCTGTACGCGAGGCATACCCGGATTCGTCATTGGGACATCCGTTCAGAGCCTCTGCGAACGTCTGCGATCAATGACCAGAGTTCTTGGTAATAACTGCAATAAGCTTCGTTACATGTATGTTCTTAGATGACAAAACTCTCCCGATAGTATGGTTCCATTCCCAAGGCTACAGATCGGTGAGTAGACTAGTAGAACAGAAGTTCCGACCGAAGCCAAATAGTACTTGATGATGGTCTCTTTAGGCCATTCATGGTCCCGAGACCAAAATGCGTAGAAGTTTGTCGTTGTACAACATTGTCCCAACTGGACCACGACCGCCTAAGGGCTTCTTAGTCGTCTCTTCGCAGAAGAAGCTTTAAGTTCAGCCCCTATAACTTGAAGTGCGGCCGTGGCTGAGTAGTATTGAGGATTCCAAATGAAGACATTTCATCGACGAAGAAACCTAAATCAATTGGCGAGAAAGATTAATATACTTCCCAGTAATGAGTTATCCAGCGAAGGAAACGATGTAGGCCTAAAGATCATTGAAAGAACAAGAAGTAGTACCGAGTCACAGCCGATTTGCCTCACATTTTCAAAGTCCGTCCAGACGACAAAAGCTGTCGTCGTAATTTAGCACAATGTATGTTGCATCATACAAATGAATTAAATGCGGTAATACACAGAGAGCACGGATACACAGCGAACGAAGGCCAGGTTTTAAAGTTAGAAAACTCAGGTACACGTCATGATTATCGTCCTCCACCCACCATAGTGCGCAAATACGCTGGCGGTCCATTTGTTAGTGGACCATAATTTCCAGGTGTAATACTTGTAGGGATGCCGCCTTGGAGTGGGTTAAGACCCATTGTTACGGATGGTGTTTGTGGGGGGGCACCGCCATTCGGACCAGGAGTTTGATTTTGAATCTCCCGAGCCGAACTTCGGTCGTTTCGTTCAGCTATTGTAGCACCTCCACGAGAAGGGTCCGTGAAACCATTGGTTGTGGAGAAGGTAGAACCAAGGCCGTAGAGCTTGCCAGAATACTCGTCATCGTCAATACGATCATCGAAGTAGAGCTCTCGCATCTTGAAAAAGGTCGAAGCTGTCAATAGCGAATCTGAACCTGCTTGTTGACTTGCACCAATTCTCATAACCTAATAGATTTGTAAACTTGTAGCGGCGTCATACTAAAAACAAATAACAAGCACGCACACCAAGATCGTCCGCAACCTCTTGTAAACCTCCTTTCAGAACCTTTGTTGCCTTCATCAAGTATTTAATATCGTAGACCGTAGGAAACCATAAGTTCATAAGTTCGAAGAAGGCGTCTTCTGTATTTGGCAGGCTCTGATCCGTAAGGAGTTTAACAAAATATCCAAAGTCGTAACCACTGCGACGAGACTATGAATTACAGAATAATGGACACGGCGCGATTATCAGACGTACCTGTGGAAGGATATCCACTTTGTGTCAGGCGACAGCACAAGACCAGAAGTAATCATAAGTTCAGCGAAGTGATTTGGTTGAATGCCAATCTCCTCGTGGCGTTGAAAGTCGATTCCTGTCTTCTGCAGTTGTTCAATTGAGTCTGGAGCGTACATATCATCGCTAAAACAGAATAAGCACATAGTAAGCACGCTAAATCTCCACAAATAAATTAATGAACGCACGATAGACTGAATTTGAAGTTGAATTGCCACGTTGAACTCTCTTGGGGAAGTTGACCCTCGTCATTGGCAAGCGTAAGGCCAAGTTGGATGATTTTGAGCAAGTCAACGTTACACCGCAGTGTTTGATAATGGTAGTCTGACGACGTTTTGAATGTGCCAATTGGTCGTGCTACGACACCGGGAAATTCTGTATCCTGAATCGAATTAAGCTTAGCAATTGCTTGTTGGAGTGTGAAGTGGTGAATCCGACCATGGCGATGTACGGATACGAATCTACAAGTTCCCGAATAACCTTCATTTCCGCCTCTAGATTAGGTGCCCACACTTCGCGTATCCGCGCCATAGCGGCCACCAACGTCAATGGCAATGACAGAAGAAAGAGATGTGCTACTCCGTACGAGCAACGCAAGTTACTCAAACCCACAAGGCTTACGTAAAGGTAGAATAAATATGATAAGATAATGATTATCCCGGTATGTTACATTGGTTACGCTTAACACCACCCAAAAACTTCGACTCGAGCCGAAAAAAAGGAAGGAGAGGGTCAAGAAAAGGAGAGCATGGGTGAAAGTATCAGAACCAAGCCATAAAACTGTTTTCTTCAACGGCATCAACGAATAGCGCCCCATAGTCGAGGTTCAGGCTTTCATTCTGGTTGACGCGCGGGGCCGTTGGCGTGAATGGCATCCAAGGCTTCAAAGCAAATTTCTCTTCTCCATTCATTGCGGAAGAAAAATGGAAAATGTCAGGTAACCACAAGTCTTGCGACATTGGAGGTCTTGAGGTTGCTAGAGCTTGTGGATGATTTTCAAGCTCTTTGCTACACAACGCAATCTGTCTGGCGACTTTGTCTAAAACTGGATGCATTCCCATGAAGGCTGGAGGGAATGTAAGCGCACATCCCATTTCCGAATCTGGGGTTGACCGAAGAAGGTCCATATTATTTGCGTTTAGTAGAAGACGTTGGGATTTTTCGTAATGCTTCTGCATAACTCCCTGCAAGTTTGGTAAGTGCTGAGCTGCTTGGTAAAGAGACATTCGTTACATACCAAAGCATTTGCGCAGAAAGGTTGGACTTTAGCTGCAGACTTGAGGAGACGACAGACCCGCTCAAGATCTTGCAGTGCAAGGTTAGCCAGTGGGCTTGAAGGGCCGCGAATAATCAGGAGCGCAAGGGTTCTCTGCAAGGCCATTAGTCCAGATCGTTAAGATAACGCGTTGTTACGAACCCCGGCGAAGTATGCATTGAAACAGAAGTGTAGGAACCGAGAGCAGAGCGGCTCTTCCTGATCAAATATCCCTTCAACGGTCGATATTAAGTCACAAGCACCACGGTAGGTCGCAATAACTGAGGGGGAGTAAGGATGAAGAAGGGATAAAGGATTTTCCGAGTTCATAGCTTCCATGAAGTATCTCCTATGTAATTGGAGCAGCGCTGACGTTCCATCCAACACGTGAGTCGTCTTCGAAACGACGAAAGAAAATATCATACCAATCTCACGACTCAAGGCAACAAGACCTCGTTGCATAACCAAGAAACGCGGGGAGGTTGATTGGCCTGCCGTTGTGTCGTCCAAAATTGCAGGGACACCAAAGTCCCGAACGTATTTGTCGAGCTCCAGGATTCTCGCATAAGGAAGCTGCTCTACTGACACCATGGACTCCAAAATCGGCGTCAAGCAGTTGAGAAAGAAGGAGTTTTTCCATTGATGATCTGTGATAGAGGGCCAGGTGAATAGTGAATAAAGATTACAAGAACGAGGAGACAGATCCTTACAAACAATTTCCTGCTTCGAAACATATAAACCTGGACCTTCATATGCGGGGGGTTTACTATCAACGTGTGCTAGGCATAAGGATGGCGGCCGACGAAGAGACAGTGACTTCGTGAGACAAAATGTGAATTCTCAATTAAAGGAATTGCAAAAATCACGCCATGCTTACCATACGGCAATCCATGTTAAGCAATTCCCAGAATACGGCACGTCGTTTCTCATGTTCTTCTGGGATGACCTTAGAACCTACCCCCAGGCTGTCACGATCTATGAATTGATTTGTCATCACTCAGATTCAAAATGGGTCGGTTTCTGATTCCGCTTACGCAGTCCGAGCTAGGCAGAAAATAAGTTCAGGGGGAGGTTTTGACAGTAAAGGATTTTGACCTACCCCTTGTGCGAGTTTTGCCACGAAGCCCATTAAGTTCCATGCATATCCAACAGCTTTTTTATTGTCAGAGAATATGAGATGATACCACATCATACAAAACTGTTGGAACCGAATGAGTAAATCTAGGTCACAATTAGAACAATAATCTTACGAGAGTGTGGAGAACGTCAAAATCTGGCTCTTCCATAAGAGGGATCTCGCAGACGGCAGCCCGAGCAAGATGATGATAGGCCTCTGCGTATAAGGTACCCATAGGCCGTGAAAGGTCAACGATTGAACCAATCGATAGATACATGAGCAAAAGAGCCAGACGTCGTGGGCTGAGCTGTTCAATGTTTGTCGCATAGCAGTAATGGATTAGATTAGGAAGAAAGGTCTCCGATGCGTCTAGATTGAACCTATAGAAGAAAATATGAAAACTTGTACACTTGAAGCGGAGAGAAGTAGACGTACTGCCAAAGAGCGTTATTCCGCGCTTCGAGACAAATCCGGGTGGCTTCGTCCTTCGGAGGAAGGGCATCACGGATACGCTTACGGATGCTGACGTCGACAGCCCAAGGAAACGGAAACGTGGCACTAAGTTGGAGAATATCCTCCCCAATATCTGGAGGGGTCGACTCGCGGGGATATTCATGAGGACGAGAGATTTCTGCGTAGGGCGGTTGAGAATTCAAGGAAAGGGAAGATAAGGACTTGAGGGATTGTCGAAGTTGGTCTTCCTTCGCTGGAAGCTCTGCAGTATGGGACGGGTTTTGGTTTGGTCTTGCGGGTATCGCAGTCCCATAGAGGTCTTGAAAGGTTTTGATTTTTAAGAGTTCAGGTGACAAGAGAGGGTGTGGCACGTTGGAAACCGTCGACTGCATAGATCCGAGGGCATCCTCGAGCACACGCACACGTTCGCTAAGTTCGACAATTTTATCATGTAATTGTTCCGTATTCGCAAGAATGAACCTATTGCCCGATTTTAACTCGTCACTGCGCAGAATGACGACATGGCATGTTACATACCTGCTACCCCGTCCAGACGTCAGAGCACCTTGAGAGACATTAGCCACTTAATGACTGTCAAGGGTCAAAAGAAACGAACCCTCCGGGCATAGGCTGCCACAGCCCCGTTTAACGCAAGACTTTGTTGAGAGCAGGTTGAATAATGGGGACATGCGATGAAGAAGAGCAATACACACCTGGCATGGAAACACACGATCACACTACCAGAACCAAGGACGTAGTCAAGTCGGTCAACATTTCTCGCAAGAGTGAGCTCAATTTCCCTACCTTGAGCTTTAACCTGATAGGGGACGGAATATGTCAAAGTGATTGCCGATGACAAACATTTGTGGGTTCTGCTTACCTACGACACTCCTTGCAGGAAAGTTTACGAGTATTCTTCTCATCCGAACGTACTCTACCTGTTGAGCCCCCTGTGTATTGCAGAGGTTCCATTCGGACACTCCTAGCAGGATCCCGTCCTGTTATGAATCCCATACCACTGTCTTCCAGCAAAGTTGCTCCTTCAGGGTCCATGGATCGAAAATCTTCTGACATTGCGACATTTCTCGGTCTTTTGGGTGGCCTAAGATCCTGGTGGTCTTGGGAGTAACCTAAATCTCTCCCGAGCATATTGGGTGATGACGGGAAAGAGAAAAGATAAGCCGAGGAAAAGGCATCTATTTTCAAGTATTATACTTGCTTCAACCCGTGACCTTTCTCACTATAATTACTGGGCAGGTAATACTACTTGATCCTGAAATCTAACATCCTTGCAATGCGTCTTCTGTTTGGGATACAATATCAGACAATATCGGAGCCATTTTGCGATGCCTTTTATAAATCATGAATCATCGGCCATCATCGGCCGCCTCTTATGTCCTAGCTATAGGCTTTTAAACAGAGACCATTGTTCTCAAAAACAAAGCCTGGCATCAAACGATGATATCCCGCCAGCACTGGCAAAGTGTTGTTCACAGCCAGAGTCAACGATTAATATCATAAATTGAACTCTTTGTTATGAAATGTTGGCACACCACTCTTTGCCGCGCACAAAAATCCTCCGAACTGCTCGGAAAGGGTGTATGGCGTTCGAAATTAGAGCACGAAGTTACCTATTTTAAGAAAAATGTGGCTTCCATTAGTAAGGAGGAAAACGGCTCACACTAGCCTTTCGCAATTTGGCTAAAAACATTGCTGGCCTAAGCCCTACCGTTGGCTTTAAAACATGTAGGAAACTCACCAGGTCTCGAGGTTCGCATCTGAAGTTTAGCTCTTATTTTAAAAAATCTCACCATGGGGAATTAAAGTGGTTGACTTTTTGATTGACCGCAACTGCAGGCATGCCTCACCTGCAACTCCTTTTGTTCTGCAGGCTCCAAACTACTTTGATTAGGTTTTGTGACCTCAAACGGTCGACTTCTCCGATGCTGTGCGCTGCGATCTTCTCGGCTTTCCGAGTAAAAGTAAAAAATTATTTACAAAATATGTAGAGTAAAGTAAATTGTCAATAAATGTCAATTGTCAATTATAGAGTCTCTAGAAAAATGCCATCCAATTTTGATCGCTTTTCGCATTCAAAGCGCCCAGGTCGAAATTTAGGGTCTCGACCATCTTCGAAGAAGGCGACAGCATCCAAGAGGGAGATACCGATGAGAGTGGCACCTCACCATGCGGCAATAAGGTGCTAGTGTGGAAGATTTCGCCATAGAAATTCTCCTCCCCTTGGGGCGGACTTGGGCTTGGTAAGTAGCCATGCGGAGAGGCGATCATGCCATTATGTATAATTGGTAGGTTTGCATACGCAGTTGCAACGGAATACGCCTTATCGAAATCGAAATCCGTGGGGATTTCAGAAAGAAAGGGTCTTACCGGTACGAGATGTGGACGGGGATTCTGCAAATGCCAGTGCGGTTCCCTTTTGTCAACAACCGTTGCGCAGTGGCAAAGGTTCTGATGCGAAATGAGCGCCTTCGTTTGTTGATGGACTTCGTTTATACATTGAACCAGTGAAGGGTGGGCCTGGGAAAACGAATCTTGAGAATGGGGAAGAGATTGTGGCCGAATCGGAGGGGTAGGGAGAACAGACTCCGCGAAGTTACCCGGCTTTACGGATCCCGAGTCAACTTTCACATCGACAGACCGACTTCGGAAAAGTGTTGCAGGAGCTTTAAGCCAATTACTGTAAATATCGTTCGTTCTCCTGACCATCGTTTCTATAATCGGCTGAAACAGGATTATTCAGTGTACTTGAACAAACAAATAAATCTTACTTACTATAACTTCCATCGCTCTTGGACAGGTGTCCCTTGCGGCATGGAACAGAGCCCTTGCCCGTTCCAAATCTTGAAGGGCTGCTGGACATAAGCAAGAAGATGGGGCCCGATTGACAAGTAAACACAGAGCGACCTATGGGTGAAAAGTTGAAAGAGGAAGTCATCAGTCTCGACCGTTCCAATATCACCCAAATAAACTGATATGCGGGACAGTTGCCAGATTTGGCACAGATCAGGAGGTGGGGAAAATTGAAAAATTGGGTTTTATCACTTACAACTGCGGACAGGGCATTTGACCAATAACCCAGAAAACGGGTAGCCAGATTGGGTTCGTGACTATACAAATCCTGTAAAGACGTAATAATGCGCGAGGCACTCAAATAGACGGCCACAACAGATGGGGCATATTTATGCCTCCGGTCGAATGCTTCTTCCGGCGTACTTATCGCTTGAATAAAAAATTGTCGATGGAGTTGTAGAAGGACTTTATAGGTGTTAAATACGACCGATTGTGTAGAGAGAGAGGCCCGCTTACCGGTTTCCAGGGCAGTGGAAAGTGAGGCCTTCTGTACAACAATGTACCGTGAGTTTCCTAGCTTATCCTTGAGATTATTTGGAAGTGAAAAGTCCCGAATCTGTCTATCCAGATCGAGGACAGTGTCGTAGCTTAAGGACGGCTGCGAAATTGCATCGATCACAGGGGCCAGACAATGTAGATAACAGGCATGTTTCCACTCTTGGTCTAACACGAACAGAGTTGAGAGCGGTGTAAAAATAGGATTGAATAGTCTGACATACATGAAAGCGGATTTACTGATGGATCAGAGTAAGACGGTCGTGGGCAATCTACGTGGCTGGCAGACAAAGATGGAGGTCTTCCTAACGATAAAGACTATGACGACATCAGTGACACATGGAATGAGATGATCGTAGTAGAAGGCATACGAGTCGAGCATCAAGGTGCAGTAATTCCCAGCACAACGACTGGCGCTTTTCTACTTCCTCCTGCGTTATCTTGGACCTGCCACTACTGTTCCGATCTAAGGAATAGCATGAATGGCAGGAAAAATTCCAGGGTTTTGAGCCTAGAACTTACGAAGGCCAATCTACAACCATTTAATTAAATGTAGAGTCAGAAAGGGACATTCAGACTCACACTCTGAGCCAACTTAGCAGTCAATCCCATTAATCCCCATGCATATCCAGCAGCCTTCTTAGTATCGGAGAAAACAAGGAGATACCAAATCTCATAGAACAGGGTTGTAATCGTCTCTGTACTAGTATCTTCCATTATAGGAATTTCGCATAAGCTCGCCCGTGCTAGCTGGTGGTATTTCTCTGAATCGGGGTGGTTGGGAATACGTTTGAGGTCGACCATGCAACCCACTGCAAGAATCATGAATAATAATGCAAGGCTGCGCGGTGAGAGCTCATGGACAGGTGAAGAATAACAATGATATGCAAGCTCTGGGTAGAAGGAAGGGTTTGAGTGGGGATTATATTGCCAGAGAGCGTTAAGTTGTACTTGTTGCCACAAATAGTCGGCCGTTTCTCGAGGTGGAAGATTTCGACGAATGTATTCACGAAGCTGGGGATTGGTTCCAGACTCTGACAATGGAAAGTTTCGACTTAGAGATGAAATCTCTGAAGCAAAGTTAATGTCCGAAGGTCGTGGTTTAAATTCCTGCATAGATTGTATGTCATTAGTATACAGGTTTCTTTATCCATCTACTCACCGTGGGAGAATTTATTATCTTGGGGAGATCCTCGTTCTCATGGTCAGTTCCAGGTGAAGATGAGTCCGGAGAAATGTAATGTGTTGCTGTATCCACCGAAAGGGATTGCGCACTGCTATACAATGCCACAGTACTTTTAATTCCAAGAAGGTCGGGCTGTAAAAGAGGATGAATGTCCTCAGAAGATCCGCAATGTTCAGCGTGATAAATTTTCAAGGCTTCTTCGAGGCTACGAATGCGTTCACTCATCTCCTGTATCTTACCATGCAATCTTTCGGTATTTGCCAGAATAAACCGTGTACCCTTTCCTGAAACAAGGACACCTAAAACGTCTTTGAGTCACCCTTCTAAGCGGAATTATGCAAGGTGTTGTACCATCAGGGCAAATCTCAGCACACCCTCGTTTCTGTTAAACCAGTATGACCGTTTTGCATTAATAACTTCGTGGTAAAACTGAAATGCTCACCTTGCAAGAAGAACAGGGGAAATGGCGGTCGCACTTTCTCCATCATTGTCAGGTCAATGTGAGGACAGATTGCACGTACTTTCAGCTTCAGGCTAATATTCGCAGAAGAGATCAATAATTCGTCGAACGCCCTTCGGATCAACCACAGCTTGAAATACTCACCGTCGACATTCACAGCACGACAAAGGAGGCTGTTTCTTGCGATGTGAGTACGGGGTATCATTACTCACCAAACACTCACTTTCTTTCCCTTACCGTTTACACTATCAGCAATGAAAGTGAGATCCTTCGGTTGGTCGTGCTTTTCAGAAACTATTGGGTGCACACAGTTATCTGTATAGGATCTTCGACGACGCTTGAGGCGTCTGGGTGGTTGAAGATCAGATTCTGAGTTTGGTAACTCAGAATCCATTCAAATGGAACTGGGTACTCTAGAAGGGAGGGTAAGGGAAAATTTGGCAAGAGAGACCTGCGTGGTTTGCAAACGCCGTCGCAGTAGGAATGCCACATTATAACTGGAAGACTCGTGTACTATAACCGAAAGCGTAATAGGACACCAGACTCCTGGAAAGGGCGATCACAAGGGGTAAAAATATCACCACGAGGAAACCAGGGACCAGTTGTGGATGCTGGCGGCTTGCTTCGCTAAGGCGTAGCCTGGTTCCGAGATGACGATGGCTGAGAGATCAGCTGAGATTCTAGAACGAAAAGTGTATGATGAGAAATTCTTATCATGAAGTCTATTCATCGGAACGTCGATGCTCATTCAATTTGCCGAGAGACGAATTTAGGCTTGGAATACTTTACAAGCGCCCAACGGAACCGAACAAATCGTGTGGGCGGCGGAATTCGG
>JAIUJM010000205.1:0-21564 GCA_026262225.1 Inosperma sp. D86
CGTATTCCCGTCTTTCCATAAACGATTCTGCCTCGTCTTCGATATCGAAGGTCACGGAAACAGCCTGCGACATTATCGACAAAGCCATAGCGTCAAAGAAGGGCACGGGAAAAATTTTAGTGCACTGCTCCGCAGGCATTTCTCGATCTCCTATGGTCGTCGCTGCTTATCTGATGAAACGGCGACAAATGACGCTAAAGGCAGCGCTGGCGCAAATTGTTCGTGTTCGACCGCAGGTCTCTCCGAATACTGGATTTTTGCACCAGTTGAAGGATATGGAATTGGAATTGTACGGAAGCTTGTCACTGGAACTGGACGAACTGCCGAAGCGAGAGAAGGATCGTTTGGCTCTATTCCAAGATGTGCCAGAACAGAGCAGTCCTTCTTGATTTGCTACCTTGTCTTGTCGTGATGGTTGGAGTGCCACGGTGACCTTGCTAAGATAATCATCTTCGTTTCAATCAGACATGTGGAACTCAAGTCTGTAGGCGAATTCAACTGCTATCCTTGTACAATAAGCCGTCTTCTTGAATTTGTTGTACCTACAGTTACTTACCCTCGAAGCCATAGATGCCTCACGTCCGTGGTATATTTATGCTAGGCATAACTTTGAGGCATGAGATTGAACCATATTGGTTGAAAAAATATTTGACCCGCACCGTATTATGTATGATTAGCAAAACCTTCAAAGGTATATATATTAAATAGTACAAACAAAATTACATTATGAGTATCGACATCGAATGCAAGGGTTTTACTGGTACACACAAGCCAAGAAGCAATTAAATACGACGACTCTAGGAATTAAGAGATGGAAAAAAGGAGAGCTTGTCAAGTCTTATCGCTTCTCGAACGCAAATGCAATATAGATATCTATACGATGAGTTCAGCTTCAAAAGAATCAAGGTCATAGGAATACATACTGGCGGCTTGCCATTGAGCATCGTCCATTGCACTTACACCCTGAGAATCGACAACTTTCATCCGCACAAGAAGTTGTTTAAATTCAGGATGATCTTGGTTTTGTGTGTATACATTGTGAAACTCTTCTCGGTAAATTGGACGAAGGCCGTACTCCGAGGCTAACCTGGATATCAAAGGGTTAAGAGGCGTGGCAGAAATGATGACCAAGAGAGGTGACCCAACTGGACGAAGGTATCCCACCGGACGACATACTCTGGGACATTTTCTACTGCGTCCTGGAGGTAAAACCAGTATCTGTGGCCGTATGTTGGTCGTTCGTCTGAGTTCTGAAACGTGATTTTATAAACCTCATTGCCAAAAGATTTATCTTCTACTTCGTCGGGTATATTGTCCAGCTGTTCACTACAATAGAGAGTGAAGAGTTGGGTCAAGCTTTACATGTATTGCAAAAGAAGAGCTCACAGCAGCAGCTCGGAATTAGGTATCGTACCAATAAACACGCCACCCTGGCGGAGATATCGGCTGACATTATCCAGCATACACCTTGCTTTTTCGACGGTTTCGAATGCATAATGCATGCAGAATTGCATGGATACGACATCAAAAGGTACGCTCAGCCTGTCTGCTGAGAATCCTTTGCTAAGCGGCTCGGTGTAGCAATCTAGTGCAGCAAAGGAGGCATCAAATCTGTGGCCTTTCATGGATTGCCATCGGGCTTTCGCCTGATCAACTGAGACGTCGGCAATATCTTCCAAATCTGTGAGATGGAATGTATAGAATAATGCGAGAAGAAAAATGTACCTGCAAAGAAGACTTCTGCTGCACGACTCCTCGACCATTTTGATATGTCGCCACCTTTTCCGCAGCCCATATCAAGCACTTTACCTCGCTTGGATCCATGTCGTACGGTACCCCTTTCAAGAGTAGGCTGTGCATAGAGAGTGATAAGGACGGATTTGACCCAGTTGTTGAAGGCTTTGAGTCCAATGATGGGAGACTCAAGTCGTTGTACGACGCCGACATCAGGTCTCGAATTGTCTGCAACGCTGGTAAGAATACGCTAGTCGATATCAACTGAGGTATACATACAATGGTCAACAACCACCTCCACGTCTCCCATGTGTCTCTTTCCTGGTCGTGCGTCTTCTGCATCAGGCTCATCTGTCGGAGAGCGTTTCCGCTTGATAGCAAGACGTGCAAAGCCTTGACCACGGTAATTCTTATATTTTTCAACTTCTTCCTTGGAAAGAGGTATGAGGACTGTATCTGGTCGTGTTTTTCGTTTAGGGTGGTAAGGTAAAGTCTGTTTTTTTGGAACGTGGCCCGATCTTGGAGCTGGTCCGTCTGGTGGAAGTGAATCTGGAATTGAATGTGTACGTGACGTTGCTGCAGTCGTCGAGTTCAGAGCTGAAGTAGGTTTGTCACCCATTCTACGAATTGGCTCTGCAGAAGCTAGAGTATCGTCTACCAAAAGAAATTGTATTGAGGAAGTTGCAGTAGCTGGTCGATGGATGGATGGATATTGGTGTTCAGGGTGGTCGTCGTTGTTAAGAAGAACGGAGAGATCAGTTGCACGACGGGGCAGTGAAGGTGAAGGTGAATCGATGGGAGAGTTGAGGACGGCATCGCGGACAGGATCAAATGCTGGCATTTCAGCAGAAAGATGGACATTTCGCAAAAAAAAAACAAAACATATCAAATCTACTGTACTTTGCTGATGTAATCAAATAGACTAATTTATGCTTGCCATTCCTTTAGATCCTCACCAGAACGCTATGCATGGTCAGCACTTTGTTCTATGACAGAAATAAAAAAGAAAGACGTACTTGGACATACTCGGCCCTCGCCCGAATGCTGTCCAACGCTTGTGCCAGGGCCAACTTATATTTAGACGTATCTTTATCCTACATCCATCGTTTAATCATCACACCTGTCAGAATTCTTCCAATCGTACCTTATAGAATGCCTCAATAGCTTCGTAGTCCTTCATGCTAGAATAATACTCGCTTGAATACTGTTGGTTATGTTAGTTATTGTCACCTCTACCATGCACAACAGTGACGTACAGTGACCAAATAATGGAGTGAAAAATTGCCCTCGAAACGTTTGTAGATCTGTCACTCAATTTAGAACATGAAATCACATCAGTCAACGGAGATCCATATACCGCGTCGTAATTTTCATGGAAATACTTGGTTAGAAGCCTCCGAGCTTTAAAGTTGACAGCAAGGCCCATGAAGAAATAAAACACATCCTGGTCTCTCGCTTTCGTTTCAATAAGTTTCAACGTCTCGTTGGTCAACCCTTCATCCTGTGAAGCACAAAGGGCCAAACTATACAAAACATAAGGAAATACATTCACCACACTGATATCATTTCACTTACATAGCGGAGATCTTCTCCTGTGGTGTCTTGGGCTTGTCATGGATCTTGACCATAGCGTCCCATTCCTCACGCCCGCCAGTTTTAACGACCTAGCGTCAAATTACATTGACATTGATACTTCAGAACAACAAATGATTCCTCACAGTTGAATAAACGGCCCTCTGCAAGTCAGCAGGGATCTTAGAATCATCTCCAGTTTCGATGAAATGCTTAAACCGGCTTTGAAGTTCCTTGACAACACTAGAAATATCGTTTCAGTCAGCAATCCATTCCAATCTGGATAAAAC
Source organism: Inosperma sp. D86 (assembly GCA_026262225.1). NCBI lineage: Eukaryota > Fungi > Basidiomycota > Agaricomycetes > Agaricales > Inocybaceae > Inosperma > Inosperma sp. D86. The sequence goes on from JAIUJM010000205.1 coordinate 3,597, forward strand.
AAAACGAACCTTTCATCCTTTGCAGCAGCGGCTTCAGTAACGGCAAGCGTCCTCAACAAAGAAGTGTCGGCCGAATCTTCTGGGGGGTATTCATATCCAAGTTTCTCTACCAAAGGGACGAATAACGTCTACAAAAATTATTGATTATCAGTCACGGGTCAAGAGCTCCAGCTGTGTCACGTACCCGACGCAGCGCGTTTAGTTTATCGGTTACATCTGGGTATTCCCAGAAGACAGATCTTAAGCTACCCAAGCTCTCTGCAATACCCGCCCAGACAAGATCTGAATAGTAATGTCCAATTTAATTAAATAGAAATGCAAGGAAGAAATACTGATACGTACATTCCTTCTCGTTCTTCCACAAGTCTACAAGCGTCAGTGCACTGCTAACTTTAGCCAAGCCTGCCTTAGCAAGGGCAAATGCGTCGTGCACCAGTCCAAGTCTATCGTCTACGGAGAAAATCGAGTCCTGCTTCGCAGCTTCAGATGCGATGGCAGCGAGTCTTTCAGGAGTGTACAGCACGCGATCTGGAGAACACAATGAGACTCAAGTCGCACCAAAAAGTATATGAAACATGCAAACTCCTGCAGTGCCAGCGTTCAATTTAAATGGTTTGGTTGGGTCCAATTCAATGTGAGTCGCTCGTTCAGACAACAGAGGCGTATTATCTACTGAGCGTTTGCCGTCCTTTTCAGTAACGATTCCAAGCGGAACATTCCTTCCAAAAATTTCAATTGTCATAGGTGGCAAAGGAGATTGACCACAACACTTACCAAATTGTTTCGTTATCCTTCTGCTCTGCCTGGCCCGTCTCCAAGAACCGATCCTGTCTCACAAAAATTCCCTTCTCATCCTCAGTAACCGAAAGGACAGGGAAACCGATTTTCGTGATCCAATTTTCCATCAGCTCTGTGATGTTCAAATTAGTTGCGACACTGATACCCTCCCAGAGATCATGCGTGACACTGTTGCCAAAGAGGCGCTTCTTCAAGTAAATGGCGACACCCGCAAGGAATTTATCTTCGCCAACATAGGCAGAAAGCATACGAAGGACGGAGGCTGCTTTGGAGTACGAAAGAGCATCAAAGATCTATCGAATCCGTGAGACATACAATTCGATGTATTAGAGCTTTTGGACAGGACCTGGTTGATGTGATTTGCATCAGGACATTCTACCTCAATAGGGTGGGAAGAGAGTTTAGCATCCAGGCTTAGAGCGCGATTCAAGTGAACGGTGATAAACTCGGAGTTGACTCGCCACTCAGGGAAAACCCTGAAAGAAAAATCAGTTTGGGTTAACACAAACCGTTGAATATTCTTGCCTATCTAAAACAGAATTAACCTATTAGTGAGTCACCCTCCGTCAGTGGCGTACCAACTTACCAGGAACAATAACTTCTCCCATCTATGTGGACCAGTGATGTGTCAGATCAAATTGACTGACTAAACTATCAAACAACACATCCTCACCAATGTAGCAAAACCCTCATTCAAATAAAGGTAATTCCACCATTCCATTGTAGTGATGTTACCAAACCACATGTGCGCAACTTCATGGCTCTGCACGGTTGCGACCCGCTTCTTGGCTTTCAAATCACCGCGTTTGGGATCAAGCAGGAAAACACTTGTCCTGCCGGTGATCAAACCCCAGTTTTCCATAGCTCCAGCATCGAAGTCGCTAGCCTAGATGGTAATGCAAGCATGAGGATCAGGGAAAAGAAGAGTGAAGATGAGAAGGCGTACAACAAGGGTATCGAGCTTAGGAAGTGGGTATTCCACGTCGAAGATCTTCTCGTAGAGAGGTAATACGGCCGCTTTAACATCCAGCGCAAACTGAGCTTGGCCGATGCCATCCGGAGTGGCTAGAAAACCCGGCAGGTTAAATCAGTTTCAAAAAATAAGGCAAAAAAACATCTGACCATATATCCTCAAGGGCACCGTCTTCTTACTCAAGGGCATCACAACAGACGTTTCCAGGTGATCAAAATATCCATTCGCAAACGCAACGAGGTAAGTCGACATCGGCGGGGTTGTCTGGAATTTGGTGAGCTTCCAGTGCTCATTCTTTGTCGATGCGAGTATCTCTTCAAGGTCGGGTGGAAAGTTGACTCCAGATTCAAGTACCTCTTCAGATATGGAGGGCATGTTGCTCAGATTGACGGTATCGGCGCGGGATACCATCGTCACAGCGAAGGTAGATTTCAGAAGAGGCTCATCCCAGCAAGGAAAGGCACGTCTGGCTGAGGTAGGCTGACATATTCAACGCTCAGTTAGTCAAGCAATGTATAGGACGATCAAGGTCATACTTCGAATTGGGTAAGCGCATAATGCATCGGCTTTCCATCGAGCTCGTAAGAAGACTTGTAGTAACCCAGCATCGAACTAGTGATCTCTCCAGAAAACGCGATTTTAAGCTCGGCTTTTGACCCAGCTGGCAGATTCCTCGGAAGCTGGAAAGTCGTGCGCTCTTGAGTCTTGTCAACTGCTGAGACAGTAAGTGCCTGCTCCTCAGCAAGAGCATTGGACGTCAGAGACCTTGGGATTTGAAATTATTTGATGAGATCGTACTTGCAGAGAAGAACGTACGCATTCCCAAGGTCCAAATTAGATGTGTTGAGAGTGATAGCAGATGTTCCAACAACAACATCAATACTTGGAGCAAACGAGGAAATTTTCAAAACCCCTGCGGAATGAAAGGAGGAGCAACACGTACTTGATCTTCGCTAAACCCTGAAAAGTGAGGCTGTCTAGATCTGTTTTGATAGTGAGATCGTAGTGTGTTGCTTTGACATTTGTAGGGAGGCGGTATTGGTCATGCTCTACCTCAACGGGAGGACTCGCTGCTGTAGACATTGTGGCTGTATGTCGAATCCTGCTTGCAAATATCGGTCTTGAGGAAGAAGAAATAAGACGTCGAGGGAGATAACCAATGTTGGTGGATGTTTTGAATGGCTTCCGTAGGAGAATTTCGGTTTGGTGAACACATGGGTTACCAACTAGAATGGCCCGGGTTGGATACAAATTCAGGGCTCTCGACTGCCCATGTGCGAGTGTCCCTTTTACATGCACGCAACTTGGTATTGGGCTTCGTGGCCATCTCAAGACGCGCAGGCGAACGCGTATGGACGTGGACTTGAACATGCGGTTCCGCGATGGCCGATGTCAACTTGCCACACTAACGCTTGGAAAACACCAAAATATCTCAAACCCTTCTATATCAAAATAATTTTATTATTTCTGTTTTTACAATGGCAGCATTTCGATTTCTTTCTACAAAATTTCTACATGGGCAGGAAAGCAGTTGTGCGAGTCTTGGATCACCAGAAGAGAAAGCAAAAGCCAGAGTTTCAAAAGTTAATTTTGATCTTTCGGTCCAAAAACGCTAGAAGTTTCGAGTCCGGAACAAGTGTCTTCGGGAAATTTCTACAGAGACCGTTCTGGCGAATGTCTTTGGCCATGTCTTTATAGTTCTGAGAAAGGTCCGCAGTGACACCCTTGAATCCCTCTATGTCATTCGTGAGAGCCAGAGAGTCCTCGGTGTATGTTTCATGAAGGTCAACCATATCGTTGTAATAACGGATACTGGCAAGTTTGGCGCGTGAAAAGATGTTAGTACATACCAAGCCCGACTCACCCCTCGTAATGCATCTCCTGAAGCTTTTCAACAACTCCTTGGATGAGAACCTTTTTGGTATCTCGGAGATGGCTGGAAATGTTAGTGAAACGTCTCTGCGCACGTTGAGAAACGACCTGGAAAGGGAATAATGATAAGCGAAAATAGGGAATGCCAACCGTCGGACCTGAGTAATTTCGTCTAGGATCTACGAAAGAAAAAGAAGGATTCAGTCCTTCCCTCCAAGCAACCTTTTCACGCTTTCTGGAATATCTTACTGCAATAATTTTTGAGTCAGGGTCATAGACGTTCCGATGTTGATTTCTGCGTGTGCGTTCTTGGAACTCTTGCTCTGGAGATTTAGCTCAATTGGAAATGAGTAATTTCCATCCATCCTAAAGTGTAAAACAACTCACATAGCTCCACATGAACCCTCCTCTGAGTTGGCGTCGTAGTCTCCACATCGTTCAAAGAGTGAAGAGCAGCACTCCTTCGTGAAGATGGCGTCGTGTTGCTGTCGCCTTTGCCGGGCTTCATTTTAGGCGTCTGTAGCATGGGAGTATCAAGCTTCTCGATTTTAATATTCATGGGGTGACGGTTCATCTGAATGGAAGTCGTTTCCTTATTATGAACCGCCCGAGGCAAAGGTAGTCTTTCGACGTTCTTAACGAAGGTTTGTTCCCCTCTATCAAATGGGGCATGAACAACCCGATCTGGAGTAATCCCGTCATAGGGCATCTCCTCCTGTTCCAACGAAAGGGTTTTTCGGGGTAATGTCTTCATGGAACCTGGCTTTTTCACGACTTGCACGTAGGGTGAGTTACTTAAATCGATCACAACACGTTCCGGCTTGGCTTCGGGTAGGGGTGATGGAGTGGATAACCTATGCGAAGCGGCCTGATTACCTGCATCAGCCAGTGTACTACAAGAAGACAAAAACGTTTCACCTTTGATGGCTCTTCTTGTTTTACAGCCCTGTCTTCTACAGGCATATCGTTGACGTTAATGTTATCCATGACTGGAGGAATGTCATGATGCGATGCAATCATATCAGGGCCTGTCTCTTCAAGTGCAGCTGGCGAGCCGATCGCTGGGAGAGAGATTTCATCTTCGACTACTTCCTGCTTCACGTTCACGAAGTCTTTCGTTGTCCAAGGCGCTTTATTTGATTTCCTAGAACGGGTAGACTCTTTCTGGGTGGCTGTCGACTTGGACTCGATGGACGCCTTCACTGCAGACCCTCGGAGAGAACGGCGACGTTGAGGCTTGTCCTTACGATTATCTGTCAGTTGCCTAGTCCATCCTCAATTAACGAACCAACCTCGGATTGTTTTTGATCAGGGTGGTCTACCAGTGTTTTATCGGCATCGTCTTCGTCTTGCATGATAGTTGTGGGCCGAGCCTGTGCAGGTTGTCTGGTGTTCCTTTTAACCGAGATGGGGCGGGGCTTTACCGCCTGTTTACCATCTTTACCTTTCATTGCTCTCGCACGAGGTTGCGCACTATTGAGAGTTGGCTTAGGAGCCTCAACGTAATCGAAAGCATTACTTATTCCCGGCGCAGGAGATGATGCACGAACATGTTTCGCAACATCTCCGTCGGGAATGACGACAGGCGAATGAGGGACCTCACCAGTCTGACGAGCACGTTTTGCGGGAGGTGGCCCCTCAATATCGGCGCGATCTGCAAGCCTTTTTCCCCCTTCATCTTTCAAAGGAGAGGCTTTGTTTGTGGGCCTTGCAGAACGATGCCTGGTTGCATTTCTTGGAGACGCTCGGGTGTTGTGTCTATATCTTATCAGTAATGGCAACCACGTGGACGCTAGTCCTTACACTGCTGCAGGGAGTTCATCCTTAATCTCCAAATCATCCTGTTTAAACTGGCTGATTAAGCCATCTTTCAGGGGGGCATCTTCGTCATCGGACACAATTATCGTCCTTGGTTTGGAGCGACCAGGCCTTCGTTTGGGTTGTGATACAACTTCATCTTGACTGGGCAAGCTCTGCTTTGTAGCGGGTGGGGGCGTTGGGGGAAACGTGGCATGTTTCTGATCAAGGTCCACTTTGCTGGGAGAAACCACATGAATGGGTGTTTTAGGTGGGTGGATGGAGAAATTGCCATCCCCATCCACGAAAACTGCTGCCGGAAGGCCATCTGAGGGTATTTCGAGAATTCCATGACTCTGGACTCCATCTCGAAACAAAGGAGCTGGAGAAGATGTGGTTATCTCACTACCAGGACCAATGGCATCGGCTGTCCCATCTGATGTCAGGGAAATTGAGCTGCACATGCCAATACACTAATTTGAACTCACGCTTTGCCATGTTTGTAAGTTTTTCAGCCTTTACTCGCTGATAATGGATTTGAGGGAAAGGACGAATAGATTAATAGTCACACATACCCACTCCACGCCATCCTCCGATACTTTCCCGATGTCTGGCAGCAGTTGACTGGGGGTTTTCGATAATTTCTTATGGGCAAGGTTTTGTACGGCCTGGACTTGATTATGAACAGCGAAGGAAGCGGGGACAACAGAACTAACCAAACCCCTGCTTCTTGCGACGTTTCCAAAGTTGTCCGCACGTGTTTTTGGGATATTGTACGATACCAAGTAGCTGTCTTGTTGAGGAAGCGACATCGGATGGCTTCCCATTATTGGTGGCATATTCAGCTTCATGGTGACCTTCATGTCATTGCCACTGGAAGCACTGAGGGTAATCGACTTGATGGTATTAAAGGGGACTTCTAATGATTCCGTGTTCCCGTCCTACGGCTTGTTATTAATAGGTAATACAGCTAAAGGAGGCAGATGTATACCATGTCCAAATTGATTAAAAAACAAGCCCTATCAACGAAAAGGGCGTCCGCGAGTGTCATTAAGGCAGACTGCACCTCAAATAGGGATACCTCGAATGGTTGGGGACTGGTAGACAGATTGATAGTAATACGTGTGCGGAATAGGTTTGACTCACAATCCAATATCCGTTTCAGCAAGGATATAAATTATTCTCGTCACCATTGCAGTCCAATCAGAAGGTATCGTTTCCAGAGCCCGCAAGATGCGCTGGCTACCCTTGAAGGTTGAGTCGAAGACCTCATGGAGAAATTTGCTCCTTTTCTCTTTCCCGCTCTTCAAAGGGGGAACGAGCCGACCGAACAAGTCTAAGATGGATTCTAAAGCAAGATAATCTGCAGCCAGGGTTTAGATATCGTGATGAACGAGAAATGGACGTCTTCACTTTTAATTTCTACAATTGTTTGACCAAGTCGACGACTGATATGCAAATGAGTGGCATATATGCGCCTAAGAAGTAAGTCGCACCTGCCGATATGCTTGTCGCGTAGTCGAGCTGGATCTGCTCCAGGTGACTCCACCGTCTCTCGGAGAAGAAGATAAACCTTGACTTCAAATCAAAACAAATTTCTATAATCCAAATGGCTCTTACGTTAGCCAGGAGCTTTCCGCCATACATAGAGCTTGATTCACCAAAATATAGTGCAGATAGAGTCGAGTGCAACGACGAGGCAACGGCCTCACGGGCTTTCTCTGTTCAACAAAAAATGAACATCCAGAATTTGAACATGCGAAACGGGCTAACTGGTAGCATGTTGTTCAAGATAGTCCTACGCGGGATTGAGAAACATAGAGCAGATGCAAATAACACGAACCAATATGCCAGAAATTAATGAAGAAAGTAACGAATCCCAGTTGTTCTCCCCAGGCAGGTGTCCACGATGTAGAAGAGGGACAATCCTTTCGTTGTGTATATATTTTAACACAACATTGATAAGATTCAGTGTTTTGGGTAATTGAGCTAAGAAAAGGGCCTTTAAGCCGTTGCGGAGCAATCCTGAGAATTGCAGTATCGCGTTCTTCGACGGTGAAGACTGTTCCTAGAGCATGCTCTTTCAACAAAGATCTGCAGTCAAAGAGATGACCTACGAGAAGGGGCACTAGGGAAGAGATTTGTGCAATAGCAGCCTTGACATCAGAGTCCTTGGCGCTTGTTAAACTCTTACAGTGCTCCACGGCGACTCGAACCGCGTCCATGATAACTTGGTAAGAGTTCAAAAAAGGGTTTAAGCAAGTGCGGACGCCGGGCCGATTGAATTTGAATATATTATGATCAGTGGAGCCTCCAGAAGTTGTGTTAGGACCACCACCACCACTGCCCTTGCTACTGGTAAACGGTGATGAATTCGGGGACCATGAAGAGCTCGCTCTCAGCCATCCTTCCAACTATCCGGGTATGTTCAAATTTTTCATCTCTTACTCAGCCCTTAAATTGTTCGGTTAGGCTCCTAAAATCAAACGTGCATACCTACGGAAAGCAAGTAATCTGTCTTGTCATTTTCTATCGTTTACTGAAGAACATCCGACATGTTCTAGTATTCATGGCTTCCAGACGTCTTTCGCGTCAATGGCAGCGTGAGTACCACTTACAAATTAAGAAACACACAACTCAACCTGGAGCGGTAGATCATCGGCAGAATCATTGGGCCCGTTTTAACTATCACATTGTACGCTGTTGCTGTGTGCTATGCGGCGACGAAGGGTTATAAGTTTGTTCTGACAAACTCGATTGTCCCACTGCTTTCTGTTGTTGTAAGTCGCAAAATTGATTTGAGTGCATATCATCATTGATATCCTATAAGGTTGGTTTGATCCTTGTTTTCAGGTGAGGAATTGTCGAGATTCACATTGAAATGCTTCTCACGAGTTGCAACTCATTATTTAACAGAAATAGGTAAGGTTTCTAGTCGCACTGTTAGAGAGTTCTGAACCGAATGTTTACGCCGGTGGCAGCACCTCATACGATCGTTACTGGGAAGGTCGAAGGGCGTTTGCAAGTGTCATTTCTATCGCCCGCAATATGTCACGCATGATTTGGATCAATGTAGGGCCGCAGCTCGCTAAGCCACCACCATCAACAAGTGCAACCGACCCTCATGTCCAACTCCGTCGACGCAAGATTGATGCAATCCATCTCTGCCTCTCGTTCGTGTATGCAACTAAACATTATTTACGTGGCGAGGATGGTTTCAATTATCCGGATTATCTCGGCGTTTTACCTGCTTCGTTTGCTCGATTGGCCGGTCTGGTGTCAGTCCCATCTGCGGTCTCTGTTACTGCTGGTCATGGTCACGAAAGCGGGGGCACCAGTCCGGATATCAACAGGCCAGATGCTACGAAGAGGGTTAGGGTCAAGAGGAGCAAGCAAACAATTGCTGATCAAACAACTCCACTTTTACATGACTTCCGCAGTATCGATATCAACCTCCTATCCGAAGATGCCTCTTTGCCTTTACCATTGATGTAAGTTCTGTGTTGCGACCAACGAGAAACCTGATTTCTCACGTACGGCTCCCGTAGTATTGCTCACGAACTGAGCCGAGCCGTGTACGGGTTCAGACGAGACGGTTACCTAGAGACTGTTGGTCCTGCCGGTTTGAATGCCTTCACGCAACAGTAATTTCATAATATTTTTGACATTATTTTATCACATCTCATGGTCCCTCTCAGAGTCTGTGGTTTCGTGGACCAATTAACAGCAATGGAACGAATAGCTAATACCCCAATACCGAAGTCTTGTAAGTTCCGCTTCTTACACAACTTTTAATGCATTTTTATCATACCTTCATAGATGCCATTCATCTGAAACAATGTGTCACGCTTTATCTCTTTGCCCTACCACTGACCTTGGTTCACGACCTTGGATGGATCACAGTTCCTTTGTTAACTGCCATCGCGTTTACTTTCATGGGTATCGAGGGCATCGCTGACGAGATTGAAATGCCATTTGGAACTGATGAACGCGACTTGCCTCTCGGTAATTTTATTGACATTCATCACCCTGACCAGAGTTTGATAGAGTAATCGTTAGAACGTTACTGCCATGATCTCAGAGAAGAAATAATGTGGGTTGCATTCCTTCTCGCATGTAGATAACTGTCCTCACATCGCCTAGCTATATCATCGAGAGATTACCCGAAGGCGGTGAAGGCTGGCAGGGGTATGATGATGGAGAGGGAGATGACTGAAGCTTAGCCGTTCGGTACTCGTTCGCCATTCGCTTTTTTGAATTCCCAGCCATATGAAATATAGATAAATTCTATGTCCCATCTATTTAAACTCAGGTAGGCAATGTTCTCCTGGACCATACGGCTGTACGAAGAATGTAAATTAGGGAGATACAAGGGTTTGAGGGCAAACACAATACCTTGCTTGTGAGAGCAGTAAGCCCAGCAGAGTTTTCACTCGTGTGTCGACCACTTTGGGGGCCGGCCTTAGGCTTTGTACCCTTCTTAAAACCATCCAGCACTTTCTTTGTCGTTTCGGGCGTGAGGTCCTCCTACAGAGTCCGTAAACAAAACAAAGTACGGAAACGGTAGATAAGATACTCACGTAGAAATCATCTCCTACAACCATCATAGGTGCATTGCTGCATGCACCCTGACATTCCACCTCAATGACGGTAAATTTTCTATCCTTGGTTGTCTGCCCAGGTTTAATGCCTCCCAGTTGCTCGCATACCGTGTTGAGTATGTCGTATGCACCCCGAAGCATGCAAGGTGTCGTCGTGCATACTTGTACAAAGTGCTCGCCAATAGGTTCCCTTTGAAATTTTGAAGGACTGTACGTGAAAATGAAAATAATCAAGACACACCTATTGAACATAGTGTAGAACGTAGCGACTTCATACACTCGCATAGGTGGCATACCAAGGTATTTAGCCACATAATTCATGACACTTATGCTTGTCCAACCCTTATTCTGACGTTGAGCGAGATCGAGTAGAGGGATGACAGCGGCTTTCTTGTATTGAGGAGGGTATTTTGCGACGATCTCTTCAGCACGCTTCAAATTGTCGACATTGAATTCAAATACAATCTATAAACAATTTGAACCTGAAACTTTGGATTAATAACACATAAGTGGGTACCTTAGGGTTATTGTAGTCCGTATCTCGATGCTGGCAATCTCATGTCGGGTTATACATTCAGTAATATCGTGGATAAACTTACCACAAAAAGTGCATCCGACCTCCTAGTCTGAGATGTTGAGATTGGTCGCCTCCGTACAACTACTTGCTGTACCGACGACCTGGCAAGCCTTGAAAACATTTGAGAAGTAAGGTATTAGGTGAAGTCCAAGCTTCAGCTCATTACACGTGCCATTTACGTAAAGTTTAGATCAGTTGCAAACTGAGTTTAACGTCTGAGGCTAGGCCTCCCATTATTGAGGTGGATAATACTAGTTACGGCAATACCATATTGTCCGGGTTCCCTTGTCATTCGATGATAAAAGAAACTGTGTAGAACAATTATCTTGTGAGCAAGTAGATTACCTCGTATCCAACATGGATGGCCTCCACTTCGACGCCAACTCGTCCACCTTCAACAGGACTCCCGCAACAGCACGATTTAATTTAGCTTCATTCAATCCTCCCCCTCCTGGAACCTTCAATCCCTTTTCGAAGCCTGCAAACACCTTGCCTGCCCACTCGCCAACAGCAAGAACAAGCGTGGTATGTTCTAACCCCAAGATCTTCCCACCATCTACCTCCAAGGCACCATTCAGAACGACAAGTGCCACCTCCAAAGCAGCCGTCAACACAGATGCCTCCTTTTTCTCCTTCTCTTCGTCGGCATCTTCTGCTTCATCTTCTTCAATTTCCAAATGCGAGATTGGTCGTGTCCCAATCGTCACAGCTACTTCTAGCGCATTTGGGGCAATAATTGCCAACCATTCAGGAGAACTCTGCGACGCATGAACGAGAATGCCAAGTGTTCTCAAGAACTGTGCCAACACGACAGAATTAAGTATCATGCCTGTCCCAGCACCTCGATATCGATCACGACCTTCCCGAAACGATGATCGTTCTTCACGCGCCTGCTCGTCGCGGAGAAAACCCCAAAAGCGATTCACCAAGGGTACGATGAAGAATTCTGCGGCAACGTCGACAAACTTCGTCGAAAGTGGGTTTGGTTGCGTTGATTTTGTGAGTTGGGAATATGGGTTGAGCGGGTCAACTGGCACAACCTCTTTTATCAGGCTTGGTTTTTGGATGCGCAATCTACGTTCTCGGACGATCTCTGGGTATTGCTCCACCGTCGAACGTTCGTTGGTCAGCGCATTGTTGCTAATTTCGTCCATGAGAAGGGGGACGACGCCATTATTGGGCTTTCCGACCAGGTACTTGCTGTGGAGTGGAGCTGGGAGCATTTTACTGGGGAAGGTTGTGCGTTCTACCGGAACGAGTGAAGGAGGAATAGGTAAAGCAGCCAATTCTCGAGCTCCCATGGCTAGCGCATTTAGTGCTACGAAACGTTGGTCAGCCGAGTATTGATTCTTGAAAAATTCTTCTATCAATGCGCTGTTCATTTAACGAGGATTTAGAATTTGGAAGAAAATGAAAAAGTGCATAAAACCTACGGAGCAGATTTTCTTGGTGCGCATGCAACAAGGGCATTCATTACTCCTTGACGTTTTTCTGAGAAACCCTTTAAATCGTACTTGTCGCCCAACGCTAAGAAGCCATACACCAGATTGACAGCGTTTTCGTCTAAGGAGAGGTCAGGCCACCTCTCCATATAAGATATGCAGTAGTCCTTACCAAGTTCTGTTCCGTAGCCCCTTTTCTTTCTCAATAGCTCCTCTGCAACACCTAGAGCCATCTCAATTCTATCTGCCTCGTGTTGTTCGTCCGGTTTCTGTGCTGAAACCCCAGGTTTCCCTCTCAACAACTCTCCCAACTGTGCCAAGTACACTGGTCGGAATACCTTCTTTGTACCAACATTGAGAGTAGGATCCTTTTCAATTTCGTCCAGTTCCTCTGCGTCGGGAGTGCTCGAACGAGATGAAGGAGGAGAGGCATATCCCGTAAGCGAGTCATCCGAGTCGTAATGTTCCTTTGTCGTTTGGAGAGGATGGGCCACGGGACAGGATGCTGTCTTTCGAGGATCGGTCTCTGTCGAAGATGTTGTAACAGTAACTTCCTCGTCGTCACATTTTTCTCTTTCCTCGACTTCTTGGAACATCCCAAGATCGACGTCCACATCCCTAGCTGTCATCAGCTGTCTAACATCCCTTGCCCATTTTAGAATATCAGCGTCCCCATCCCAACCTCCAAATTCTAACTTCTTTTGAGCAAGCCTAGCAACCTCCTCTGCAACGAGCATCCCACATCGTCTAATTGAATGATCATTATGAGATATATAGGTCGTGATACTTCGTATGAAAGAGGGATTTGAAACAAGCGATTGGATGGACGATGACGAAGGGGTGAGATAGGATATAGTGAGAAGGAAAAGAGCGGTTGTGTCTAGGAAGAGAATTTGAGATGGGAATCAAGACAGTTTAGATGATAGATTACACTTATGGCGCGACAACAGAGAATGCTTTATATACTCGGAAGAACTCCATGTCTCAAGCACAGTGTCTAGGAATGCATCCAGGGCTGTATCACAAGAATGTCAGGACCGACACAAAAGCAAGGAAAGAGGAGACGCCACCTTTACTTTTAGACTCCCCACCAGAAATCCAGCAGACAAAAATCCTTGCGTTCGATTCGTTCCAATCCATATTGGTATTCAATATTACACCACTCGCAACCTCCCAAAGCTCCTCCCTATCAGGAGAGGGTGTCATAAAACCGACGAGTTCTGTCAATAGCGTTGCTTCTCGTTTGATTAAGGCGCGTGTAGCCGGCGTGCAATCCAAGATGAGCTGGATGGTGGAAAATGACGAGAAGAGTGATATGAGAATCGATTGAAGCGTTAATGTTGGGACACTAAGAAGGATTGCGGACCATAGCTTAGAATGAGATGTGTTTGTCGGCTGGGAAGAGGGTTGCAGACGTGCTCGTATTCTGGGGAGTGTGGACACAAAGAACGACGGTTGTGAACGGGAAGTAGGTTTCCTGGCAGGGAAAAGCCCAGTATTGACGAGTTTAGTCAGGAGGTAGGACAAGGCGTTGAGAATTTCTGCCGGTTGTTCAATTCTAGGTCTTTGAGAAAAGAATTTCACATACCTGGCGGATTGCTAGACCTCGAAGACAGAGAAACTATCAATTGCTCCACCCTCTTACTGAGTTCGTTGAAATATGCTGCATTCTCCAACGTAAGAGGCGTCTCTCGCGCAAATTCATTGGCAACTTTAGCAGGAAGCTTGCATAGACTGCGAACACAATCTTCCCATTGCACAGCTTTCTTAATCCTCTCCACCTCTCCAAGGTGATCCGTAAATACTGAGGAGAATAATCGATCGATTGGATACTCTCGCACCAACCTCTCCAACAACGCTAAGGCTTGCTGATGGATTGGCGTGAAGGAAACCAGAGTGGCATAGCCGGAAAGTGCAATTTCGGCCGCAATAGGACGTATGTTATAGACGGCATCCGGGCAAAAGTATTGCTCTACCAGTAGCAAAGTCCCACTTTGTTGGAGGAGCGTATCCCACGTCGGGAGTATGTTCGTCAGTAAAGCGTGTTGAATTTGGGGGATATATCTTTTTAGATTTAGACTGACATCTGAGGGACAGGTGCTATCCTCGGGTAAAAGATGTCGATATCTGGCAGGGAGCAGCCCAAGAACATCCAAAGGTGTACTGAGCAAGCTGAGCAGGGTCGAAATATCAACAATGGCATTCGGAGCCTGCAATTTGGAGAGAAGTTGGTGGATCGAGGTATCCATCGTTGTCTTATCCTATATCAGTCGATTTCCAGCTACTAGAAGAGAGACTCAAAACTCGAAGAGTGATGGTCATTGATGATTGCAAGGAATGGTGTTGTCCTATTTGCGTTCGGCTATCTTACACACCACCACCAACAAACTTCGCATTCACCAAAGGACTCAGTCAATATATACTATAGGAACGACATAGGAACAAACGAAATCTTGTACAAGTGCTTAATACCAGCAAAATCAGAGAAAAAAGTTATCGTTGAAGAGTGCGCCTGCACTCTCTTACACATCAGCCCCGCAGTGAGCTGCGAAGACACCCACTCCCGCATTGCAACACCTCTCTAGGCGGCTGGCTTTCTCGTTGTTGCCTTTGTCTTTGTCGCACTCGCAGGCTTCGCCCTCAGAGTGCTAGTAACAGGTGCTTTAGATGTGCTAGCCGGCTTGGACGTCTGGTTGGCTTTCGCTTTGGACGCAGGCTTCGTCTTTGATTTAGAAGCAGGCTTTTTAGCCTCACCGACGAGAGCCTACGCACAAGCCAAGATAACACATATAAAGACAACAGCGAGCTATGATGGAAACCATGGCCGCTTACCTTCTTTGCAGCTCCCTTCCGGGTTGTCATAGTCGTAGTCGACGCCGCCTTCGTGGACGGGGACTTCTTTGTGGAAGCTGGCTTCTTCGTGGTCATGGTGATAGTTGAATTCAATGCAACCCCTTTCAAGCTACGGATAAATAATGTCTTCCAGACAACGCGGAAAAGGTGAGGCGCTACAATGAATGTCTTGAAGCACCTCGTGGACGGGAACGTCATTAGCATTGGTTTTTGGCATGCTAGTGGTCATGCGGAAGGAAGGTTGAGTATATTTTATATCACGCCATGAGGCTGCGTTGTGGACGGTGGTGGAAGGCGCGGCGTTCTGAATCAGTGAGTGAATATTCCAGCCTTTTTCCAAATTAATCGAATTTTATTCGCTGTTTATCCGTCAGGAGACGTGTCTGATAGGCGAGTGTCAAGATAATTCGTGCATTTTTATTTCTCTCTGGCTACAACATCCAAGCGCAATTTAATTGCGGTCATGGACTTTTAGAACTTTTCCACAGTTGACATAAGCTTGAAGCATCTTTTGTGCAATTGTATCATTATGTGGAGACATATTCTCACCATTGGACGTCAAGCGGACTTTGGGCGGTTCCACTGGATCGTGGACCCTTACCATTCCTCACATCTATGAGAAGTATTATATGTAAAGTTGGCTTCTTTCTTGTAGGCCACGAACAGACGCACCTTCACCAACAATCTTAGCTAAAACTTGTTCAACTGATTTTCTTAAGTCTGACTGAGGTCTCAAGATGAAAGCATGTGCACATTGCACAGTGCCAAGGCACAAATTTAAAGGGTCTCAACCGTGCTCGAGGGTGCCGGAAGACCTACTGCTCGCGGTTGTGCCAAGAGAAACACAGGAAATCCACCTGCAAACTTGTGACGTCTACAGCGCGAAGGGGCCGTCTGACCCTTGACACGATACCTCCGGGGCGACATCCGCATCCTCATTCCATATACCTTTCCCTGTTCCATAAGCTGTACTATAACCAGATATTTAGACTCAGTCATTCTCTGTAGCATATTCCATTAGGCTGGTAGTATATTAGACTGCCCGTGCGTCTTAGTACTTAGATTACTTGTGGCACGATAATCTGCTGAATTAAAACAAAAAAACCTCCGGGGGCGAGTTCCCATACCGGCTAATATCGCCGGTCTCTATATAAGCCGAATTGATCTAGCGCTCGAGGAGATGAGACGGTTGGTTTATTACAGCGATATCAACCGTGTCGGCGACCCTTTATCCCAGTACATTGGGGACGATGATGGTAAGAATTCAGAGTTACTAAATACAGTAAATGTGCGTGTACCAAAATGTGGCCAAAGCGCAGCTTATTCATGGCTGAAATGCTCCTGCGGAACGACCGAAAGACAGTCGCCGTCGACTCGTCGATTCTTGGATCAATCTTGACACCCGTATCCATTGTGATGACGACGTAAGTATTCGCATATGATCTAAAGCGCCAGAAATACGGCGAGTTTTTAGGGCCTTGTCGGACGATGAAGGATTACCATCTTGTTGGTAGCTAAGTAGAATTTAAGTAGGAACAACCGTAAGTTATTGGTGTCAGCTTTTATCACTGTTTGTTAGCTTATCTACTATGTTCAAGTTGAAGAGCATTTGTTCACTCGTTGGAACTTTCCAAAAGTGGAAATAAATTGATCGCCATCGCGATCGATGATGATGATGATGAGAACTTTCTTCAGAAATGAAGCTGGGTCTTTGAACAAGACGGGACTCCCAAAGTAGTATTCCCAATTGAACTGAAGAATGGGGCTTCCGTGGCCACATTGGTATCATCTGATACACTCTATATGTACATAATTTGTTCCCATGCATATGGGAACCGGATGCCATGAGAAACGGTATAAATTAGTTTTGCACTCTTTTCTCTCTTTCGAGGACCACGAGAGTCGACCACACTTTACCTTTTGCCAAATCTTGACGAAAGGTGAGCCAATATGCTCTATTCCTCAAGATTAACTCTAACAAAGTTCCAGGATGGGAGTATGTGGACAGTGCCTCAGCACGCAAAATATCAAACGATGCTCGCGTTGTTCGGAGCCTTACTGCTCGCGGAAGTGCCGACAGAGGCACTGGAAGGTCCACAAAAAGAATTACAGGGAGAAGGAACCATTTGCATCAAACTCGCCTCCATTGCCAATTTATGTCGTTATTGGCAGCTGTACATGTCTTTACACGAACCGACTCTATCTGTCCTTAAAGGATCCCAGGCGCCTGATCTACAACAGTCCTTTAATGGGTATAAGCTACCTTGATTTGTCCCTTTACATTGGGAACGATAATGGTAAGGACTCCGTATCAAATAAATTTGCTTGACACTGGTAATGGATAATTTGCAGGAAGATTAGTCTGGGACTCGTCTGGTTATCACAAAACTTCGGTATACGTATATCTCATTAATGGCGGCATGTTGTCCGCGAGCCTCGTTCGGAACGAGGGCCAAACAGTCGTTGATTCTTGGATCAATCTCAACACTCGTATCCATTGCGACAGCGGAGTGTTGGTATATGATGATCCCGGGTGCGGGAGACAATGTCAGACCTTGTGGCTTCCAGCTTTGGATTACCCTGTAACGGAGGCTCGTCCTCCTCGCCAGTTTTTGTATTTCTTTTACTTATTGTTGGGTGGTTTCCTATTTTTAGTGGCAAAATTTCTAGGATATTAGTACATTGCATTTGTCCTACATTTTGTTGTCTTCTATCCATTGACCTTATTAGTAGCTCACCAATTTAAAGTGTGCGTTCATGATTCATAACACACAGGAGCAATGTTGGTTGTAGGGCGTGTAGTCCAAAAGTATTGAAAAGACACAACGATACAACGTAAGTCACTGTCATCGATACATACTGGCAGGTCTTATGTTTCGTGCGTTACCAATGTCAAGAGATGATTCCACCGAGAATTTCGTACTTCTGATGAATCGACGCAGAAGTGCAAATGGGCGTAACCCTTTGGTTTGACTGGATAAGCAAGGATGGAGACAGATAATCCCTATCAAGATTTCTAAAAGTGGCAAACATCGCGGAATGATGGTGATTCATC